>JAPMLY010001728.1:65000-85507 GCA_026401115.1 Tetraselmis chui
AAGACGCGTAAAGTATAGCGTGTGCCACGCGCCCACGCGCTTTCCAACCGTACGTCCGCGTGATTGTATCACGCTTATCTTCCGTAGTATAGTATTGATGCCAATAGATGAAGAGCAAGTGGAAAATCTCTGACACACGCCAATATGCCACATCATCACAGCGATGCGCTGGGCCGTCACTTCAAGAATACATGTGTATGAGGATTGGCGATTCGAAAATTGAGACCGCGACTAATAGATAGCTATTTGTGTTGCACGGCACAACATAGTATTGACATACGCACGCTCCGTGGCAGTCATAGCCACATACTACCTAAGAGTTAATATGGGTAGAGGTAGAGGTCGTCGATCTACCGCTCTCCCCGCCCCCCAGAATAGCAACGGTGGGAGTAGTGGTAAGGGAAGCGACGAGAGATCGGCGTCGACATACGATCACGGTGACTCTGTTTACAAGACCGCTAAAGGTCGGGGGGATATATATCTTGGCCGCGAGTCATATCGTGTCGCTTCTATTGTCGCAGAGGTTAAGATTGTAGGGTGTCCCGGTTATAATGTCAGATGGGAGGGATTGCCTGAAGAGGCCAACACGACGGAGTACGCTGCTAATGTAAAAAGGCAAGGCAGCTGGAGGGACGTCTTGAAGCAATTCAAAGCCGCCAAGCTCCAAGCTGATAAGGTGCGTTTCCTTCTGTAGGTTGGTTCATTATTTTGTGCATTGTCCGGTCGGAAGTAGATCGCTTTGTGCAGGCTTCGCTCGTTTTACTCACTTGTTTTTCCCTTTCTCTGTTAAATTGTTTGTTTCCTCGAAGATTAAAAAGATCTAGCTATGTTGCCGATTAGTTTGGCCTCGTTGGAAGGCGTCGTGTAAATGGATCTGTAGCACGATTGTTTTTTCTTTTTGTTTCGCTTCGAATATTGTCCGCTCTTTCTGCTCGGTTGTACACCATCCTTGCGAGTCCTTGTCATTTGTCTATATATACCAACAAGAGAATAAATGTATTTTGGGTTGTGCGGTCCGCACTCGCTATATGTTTATTCTCTAGTCTCATCGAGAAGAGGCTATAGTATGCCCATTTATCATTCATTAAATACGAAGGTTGGTGCGATGTGCTCTCGTCAAACTCATTCGTGCTCGCTATCATGAGATAAGGACAACAAAAGAATAAGCTACGTGAGGCATTGAAGAATAAGGACACATACCAAGATGATGAAGAAGGGAAGGGCGGAGGACAAGGGACAAAGGACGACCTCATTTCTGCTGCGTCGTTGAAGGGAAAGCATGGGCAACGCCGAACCTCACATGCATGGAAGTACTTCACGAAGGAGTACCATGTGGAAGGCAAAGGCTTCTGGGTCAAATGCTTTTTGTGTGCGCAGGCGGTAGCCTACTGTAGTTCCACAAGCAATATGATAAAGCACGTAAGGCTGAAGCACAACAACGTCTACATCGAGGATCTGAAGTCAGGAGAGTTTGTTCTTGTTGCTCAAGATACACAACAAACAGTTATTGATCATAAGGTATGCCGCTGTCCTCCCGCTATTGAGCTTTATTACATAAATTGTCGGTGTGCTGACATTTTAAGTGATTTACATGTATCCAAAAAGAGAAAGAAGGCACTCGATCTCATGGCAGCCAAGTGGATCGCAAAGAGATGCCGACCCTTCGGAATCACGGAGATGGACACCGAGCATCGTGAATGGATTCACGCTATTTCTGGTGGCGCGTATAAGGGCCCGTCTCGTGAGACAGTCATGAGATATACTGCAGAGTTAGCAGCGCAGGTATTCTAACGGCCTATGTTGTTATTTCAATTTCTTCGTATATTGTTAATTCAATTCTTCCCTATTCTACCGGATTGGTACATAATTTGGCGAAGGCATGGCACGGCATCAAGGGCGACATCCAGGAGCTGACCGGGGAGGGATTGATGGTCTCTATCAGTGGCGATGTTTGGGGTGAGAATGCAATATCTCTGTTCGCAGTTATGGGGCATTGGGTGGATTCCGATTTTACGCTGCAGAACAGGTTGTTGTTCTGCGAGCCATTTGGGGATGTCCGTCACACCGGTACAGCCGCCTTTGTTTCATTTGTGCATATTCATAAATATTGTTCTGCATTTTTTGCATCTTAGTGATTCAGTTCGTGAGAATCGGCGATTGCCGGTGTTGAAGGTGAGAACATTGCCACGGCCACGAAGGTGGGGCTCTCCGGACTCGACATTGGCCAATACTCATGTGGTGGATCTGAACCGGACACTGACACAGTCGCTGCATGTATCTTCACAAAGGTGCAAGATTGGTTTGAATGTTTTCTCCTTTCACATGATTCTCCAGTGCATAATTGATTTGATAGCATAGTAACTACACTGTTATTATGTTACAAAAATGTGACAATGGGAGCAACATCAAGGCCGGATGGGGTGACTTCGAGGGGGCGACATGCGTCGACCATGGGCTGCAATTGTGTGCGAACATATTCTTGAACTCCGAGGGAATCAAGGCCGCCGTCCGCTGCATGAACGGTATAACGGCCCATTACTCTCGGAGTTGCGTGGGTACACAGACCTTGTACAATATCCAGAGAGAACTAAAACTTCCTGAGAGCAAGCCAAGCACCAAGGCGGCAACAAAGTGGCTCGGTCAGTTTCCCCAGACCGTGTGGTTTGTCCACAACGCGTCGGCCGTCCACAAGTATGACAACATCGTGAGTTGCCCCTTATTTATACCTTTGTATCATAAGTGTGCATGATGGTGATCACTAGATGAGTTGTGTGTACTTTATTCTTCTTCATGTACCGGACAACTGTGCAACTAATCCGGACGGCACGAAGTACGGGGATTACGCAATTGATGAGACAATGTGGGAGATTATCCGAGAGATTGAAGGTGTGCTCTGGTCTGTGGCTCAGATTGTCACGCAACTGCAGGGGCAGGAATATGTGACAATTTATCTTGTGTTACCATTACTTGGGCACCTCGTTTCCGTCTTGGAGGCTTCTGAGCCGGTCCATTACCAAGATGAGCGTGCAGATACTTCTCTTGTGCACGTCGATGCGTGCAAGTTGGAGGCTTGTGTTGCTCTAGCCCGTGAAGCGCTGCGCGAGGCAATCGTCAAGAGGTTCTTCGTTGATGTCGAGGAGTCCGACATGGAAGACATCGGCATTGCGACTTTCTTGGACCCCCGCTTCAAGCTTCTGGACTTTACCTTCCCAGATCATCACTTGGTGAATGCTACGGGCTTTAGACAGAAAACCATGTCCGTTGTTCGTCACGTGTGGAGTAGGGACTGGAAGCAAGCGGACGACGATGAAGTGGAGGAAGTAAAGGAGTCTCCACTGAAGAAGCATGCAACTGGACGTCTCATGATGAAAGCCACTTCAGGTCTTCACGCAATACTGTCTGGGAGGAAGTCCATTGACTGTGATGACATTCCTGAGGTGCTGTTGCAGGACGAGTTGGACGAATACGGACACATCCCCCAAGTGGCGAACAAGGACATTGACCCTCTGTCGTGGTGGAGCATGCACGCGGTTCAGTTCCCCACACTAAGCAAAATGGCTCGTCAATTCCTGGCGCAGCCGGCAGCCAGTGCTGCATGCGAACGAGTTTTCAACCGAGCAGAAAAGTTGCACGACGACTTCAAGAAGGGGTCGTCAGAGTCGACGTTGAACCATGCATTGATGGTGTCCATGAACCCTTGAAGGTGAGACACTATATGAACGTGTTTGTTTCAACATGTATAAAGAGGATGTTTTTGCATTATCATTGTTGACTTGTTTTTTGTTTGCTTGCATGGTCGTGTGGATGTCAAGGACGCATGAAGGAGTAGATTTAGAGAGGAATTTTATTGAGGAAAGTTGGGCGTTGAGAGGCGGTTGTTGTAGTGTCATTGGCGCAGTCAGCGATTGTGATGTCGTGTGAAAGTGTAATTATGACTTCAAATTGTGTTATTGTGTAATCATCATTGTGTCCTCATTCTTTGCTCTCGAATGCTTTGCATGCAAGAAATTTTCTTTGCGCTAAATTTGTGTAAATTTGTGTGTGAAAGCGGTGGTTGAAATCTACACTGGCCATGTAGATTTCAAACATCACTTTCACACACAAATATGTTTTTTTCAAGCGCATGCGCGCAACAAGAGAAATAGGATCATTGATTCAAAATCAAATCCCGGTGATGAAGCACAGTGCCCAAGGGTAGTGTGCCCCTTAAGCGCACCCGTCAACACACTCAAATTTCGGGCACTGTGCGACGGAGGGTCTTCCAAAGTTGTATGGGATTGATTTTTTTTTTAATTCATATTCCTCCGATGTAAATGATCATCTTTCAGTACATAATGCAGCAGCATCTCCTTGCATGTTCCGGCTCGGAAATCCGACTGAAGTTCGGGAATATCTCTATATTCATTCACAAAAAAAATCGAAAGGTACTCGTCCGTATCGAGATATGCATGCCCAAGTACTTGTTCGGACCGGTCGAAAAAATATGGGTATTTACCCAGTCTCATCACCTAGTGACTTTAGGTTTTATTCAATTCATGAAAAAAATTGTGGGGTTCAACTCAACTCATCCCCCGATTACTCAAATTCGTGTCCATTCGGGATTAAAAAAAACAAATTCGACTTACCCGAAACCCCCAAAAAAAGGTCGGATCCCCGCCCTGGCCTACGAGCGTTTCCTCAAACCGCGACCGGACGTTGCCATCTCCGAGTACGACAACCTACACCGAGCATTCATCGACAAAACACTCGAATGCTCTCTACTCGCTAGCGCCAAAGCCGCCGCGGGAGCTACCTTCGCGCGCAAGACACCCGACCGACCCGCCCCCGACCGTCCAACCCCTACCCCGACCCCAAGACCCCAACCCAAGACAAAGCCGCCACCGAGAGACAACGCCGACACCAAAGACACGAACACCAAGAACCCGGACAAGAACGCATGGCGGTGTGACCCGCCGCGCCACGCCATGCAACGAACGTTCCAACTTCATGCATCACCACGTGCGGAACAGAGCGTCCGAGTGGAAACGATTAGGCGCGAGCGAGCAAGTTTTGGGCTGGATTCGTCAAGGGGTTCGCATACCTTTTATCGGCGGCCGACGGCCCCCACCTTTCAACAGCGGCAACTCCATGTTAGACGCAACAAAGCAGCAGCTCGACTTTATGGACTCCGAGCTTCCACGATTCCTGCAATCGGGCGCTTGGGAGCCATGACAGTGCAACATATGAGTTTCCATAATGTTTTTGTCCCGAAACCGGGCGAAAACAAATAGCGAATCATTATCGATTTACGCACCCTAAACAAGTATTGAAATTGAAATTGTTTACAACAATGCCGGTAAAAACCGGGTGCTGTCGCTGGCCCCCCCTTTGTGCCAAGCCAAGCAAATGTTGGGTACAATAGCGTAAGGTAGACCGTAAACCACTAATCCCGACCTCTCCAATGGCAGTGACGATACCGTCTAAAACATACCCGTATCCATGTATTTTATTATTTTCGATCTATACGTCTTTTTTGTGGATACAATATGAAATATAAAATGTCGCTAGATACGATACGCGGCCTGCTCCAGCCGCTGCGGGGTCGTTGATTAGCAAGGCTGCTCAGCTTGAGCTGGTCGAGTCGAACCTGCATGACCTCGGCTCATGTGCGACTCCGGTCGTGCCGGAGCCAGGGGGGGAAGGCACGTGAATAACCCCCTCGCTCATGTCGTCGTCGGTCTCGTATGGATCCGTGCTCAACCCCGCCCGAGGTATTAGTTGCTCCTCCCGACGCAGCGCGCCACCTAGCCGAGTCTTCTCTCCTCCTTCGGGGGCTGAGAGGAGAAAATAACTAGGCTGCAGACGGTGTCCGGCTGGCTCTCATGTCAGATTTTCTGCTGTCCTATGTCCTTGTTCCGTCTGTTTCCAACACCTATATGATCGCGTTGTGGCCGTCCTTACCCTCCCCCAATGGTTTACGTTGTTAGGGGGCCGCCTTTATGAGCAGTGTGCCGTTACGATAACCCTAGGCACACTGACTGAGGCAGCCTATCGATAGCCGGGTACCGAATGGGGAAGGGGTTCGAGTCGCTGGTCCTCAAAATATGGTGGGTACGGGAATTTTTTTCAAAAACCCCCCGTACCGGGCTTTTCCGGCGGCGGGCGATCCTAAGGACCGCCGCCGCCAGACCGTGCCGCTCCTCCGGCTGCGACCCACCTCCGTCCTGCGTAGCATCAAGCCTCGCCCCTAGGGGAGACCTAAGGCCCTCGCAGGGCTGGCGACTGCTAGCGAGCGCCGTGCCCTAGCGCTGCTTCCCAGCTATCCACCGCCAGCTCCAACACCCTCGTCCCGCCGCCGATCCGTCCGTACCCTTCTTCGCCAAAAAATATTTCGCAAACGCCGCTCCCGCCCCATCGTCGGGAGAGTATCTACGAGTATTTAGTCGCGGAAAAGACATATCGGACTGGCCGAGCGGGAGATCCATGTGCCGGTGTACGGATATTATGTTTTTCCAAAACCCTCCGTACCGGGCTTCCTGACAGCTGCTAATCCCGCGGATCGCAGCTGCCGGTACCTCGTTTAGCCCCTTACTGTGCCACGCATGGCACGGCTGCAGGGTTACCAGCGCCCACCGCGTGGAGGTAGAGGTAGGTGCTGACGGGCCTGCAAGCGCACCCCTCTCCGGGGCCACCGCCGCTGCGCCGCCGGCGGGCGCCTTTGAACAAGTATTGCAAGGACCACAAACTCACGTGCGAGACACTCAAGCACCTCAAGAACATGACGCGTGCCGGCGATTGGATGGTATCCTTCGACCTCGCAAACGGCTACTACATACTATGCATACGGGAGGTGGACAGAGATTTCTTTACGGTAGGTTATCGCGGCACGTTGTACAAACTAGATGGCCTTCCGATGGGTTGGAAATGCAGCAGTAACTATTTCTGCCGGCTTACCGAAGTTTGTATCCGTCACATACGCGAACCACTGCCCAACCCTACCGGACACAACTCCCGTCTAGCCACGAACCAACAGCCTACACGACCAACACCGTCTCGACACTATCTGCGAAACTCGCGATGGAGGGGTGCCCGATTACTCCCGTACATGGACGAGTTCTTGTTTTTTGCCGAAAGCAGGGACGCGGCTCTACTGCCCCGCGACCGCGTCGCGTGCCCACTCGACTGCCTCGGGCTAGGACGCAACCCCGAAAAGGCCACTAGGAGCCTACGCAAATTTGCGAGCACCTCGGCCTCCACAACCTATAGATCGACACCACAACCTCTACTTTCCGAGGCCCTACCTCGAAACTACTTGCCATTGCTACCCTCCCCGGACCCTACTGCAACGCTCTACACGCGACGCACGGTGGCTATTTGCCCGGCAGCTCATAGTGCTCGCCGGAAAAGTGCAATACCTATACCTCGTCATTCCATCAGCCCGCTTCTACACGACGTCCTCGCTACGCGCACATGATGGGGAGGCCGGGTGCGACTCACCTACCAGTTGAGACGATACCTCTAATGGTGGACCCAAGTCCCCTCCGCCAACAACGGACGCTCCATCTTGTCCCCTATAGAGGCCGCCTACCTGCAGTGCGACAGCTCATGTTACGGCTGGGAGCAGTGTTGAGCGAGCAGTTAGAAGCACGGGGTTTCTGGTCATCGATGGATCAACAACAACACATCACCTGGAAAGAGTTGAAGACCGTGCGACTCGCAGTCCTTTCGTTCCTACCGCTCCTGCGCGGACGCGAAGTACTCTTGCACGAGGACAATCTAGCAGTGGTGGATGTATTCAGTCACCTCACGCCCCGGTCGCCGGTTATGATGGACGAACTGTGGGAACTCATCGACACCAACAACATCAACGTACGCGCGCGTTATATTCGATTCGCGGCCAATGTATCGGCCGATAGACTAAGCCGCGAAACTGACAAAGACGATTGGCTGCTCAACCCTCGCATCTTCATCTACCTGGACTCCATGTGGGGCCCCCACTCCATCGACATGTTTGCCACGCATGGCAACTCGCAGCTGCCCCGCTACAACTCCCGCTGGCGAGACCCCATCTCCGAAGCCGTGGACTGCCTCCATCTTCCCGACAAACACTTGACAACGGAGACCAACTAGTGCAACCCATCTTGGACACTCCTGCCCGTCCTCGTCCGGAAGTTACGCCAGTATGGCGCCGAAGCAACAGTCATCGCGCCATATTGGCCCGCAAAATTGCGGTACGAACTACTAAGCGAACTATCCGACGAACATATCATGTACCCCCCTTCCCGAGATTTATTCTTTCCGGTCAAGCGCGGAGCGTACGCTGGCGTCGGACCGCCCGGTTGGAGCATCACGACTTTCCACGTACCTCCCGGGCTTGGCTCTACCAAACACATGGTACGCTCCACCCAACACCGACAAACAGGACGCCCGCGCCCAGACCTCAACACGCCCGGACATCCGCGGACAACGACCACCAAGCCGCACCTGTGAAATACCTACTCGTCGAACCTGCGGCCCACGCACCTTGGCACGCCTCGATGCGCAACCACGTCGGCGCACTCGTCGGGATAGATGACTTGGGTGATCTCGTGCTCGACCTCCTCACCGGATCCCTCGCCCCCACCACCTACAACAACTACCTGTTAATATTACTTTCTGGCCACCCGCCAGTTAATATAGCCACTTGCCGTATCACTTTTCGTTTTAAAGACACGTGAGAGGCACTTCCCGGAGGTGAGAGTTTGACCCACGGCCACGCGAATAGACCTTAGAAGGTAAGTCAGCGATTCGGATGCAATAGCGGAAATTCGAGTCGTTTGACTGCCGGCACGACGCTAGAGCAAGTCGGTGCCTTTCAACTTCAAAACATAGTGTAAGGGATGCTACCGTAACAAAAACAGTCACATGTCTTCAACACCCGACTCCATACACCTCAAGCAAGCTCACACATGCCCACGACCACCAAACATTGGCCAAAGGTTGCATAAGTATTGTTGTGCAAGGTCACGGGACTTCTTGTTGTATTGAGTTGGTGGTGGCGATGCGCCCGCCAGCAAGGTGCGCGGACGATATTGTCCGTTTTCGATATATGAAATCCCCGATCCTCGACAGCCCATAGAATATCTTTCTTAGTGCCCGGAACAAAAGGTGCCCGGACAAGCGCGACTCCGGTAGCTCTTCCGCTAACAATGCCTCTGGGGGGACAACTCTCCCGGGTCTCAAACCGTTTCTAGTTGCAACATTGGAGACATATATGCCCGTGCCCGGGAAGTATAGTTGAGGATTTGCAAGCGCCGTCTGGCCCTACCGGGGCACAAGCCACCAATCACGGCCAGCAATGAGCAACACTAGCAAAGCGTCTCCCGTATCTCCCTGAGCACCTCCAAGAGGATCTTTTGGGTGCCTTTTAAAAGATGCTCGCTGTGGAGGATATGGCAGCCAAGTCTAAGGAGGAGGTCTTGTCCACTTACCTTCATATTTATGAAGTAGTGCAGAAGAGTGTCCGCCTCATCTTAGACATGCGGGTGACGACGATGCCTAAGACGAGGGCGCCGGGGAGAGCCGAGCTGGCCACATCACGGCAAAGGACATATGGGGACTCACTGGAAGTGCAACCCGCGCTGAGGCGTTAGCTATTTTGCATCTCAAAAACAACGAGCCGAAGCGTAGTAAAGCACAAGAAAAGCCCGCCAAAGACGAGGAGCGGGAGTGAGAACAACGCAAAAATGTCGTCGGCGCGATAACGAAGGCGCTCACCTTGCTCGAAAAGGTCGCTAAAGGCGGCCCCTGCGTGGTTAAATCCTTCCGCGTGACGGACTTGAAGGCATTACTCGCGCACGACGACCTTTAAGGGGGCACTGGCGTGAAAGGGGGAAAAGCTGAGCTGCTCGAGCGTGTGATGGCATTGGCAAACGTTAAGTTAACAGTAGCGACATACCTCGACTCGTCGTCCGCAAGATCACAAGCCCAACCGGTCACCCAAACACCAACACCCGAACTTCCGGCACCTAGTGCGCTCATTGGTATCCTCCATGCGGCATTGGAGAGTACCGCGGCCCCAACCAGTGGGTAGCTTGCGCTAGGGTGTGACAACAACGTCACAAACAATTCTGAAGTTGTAGCGATGTCGGTACATCTACATGTCCCGGTACTTGTAGTTTTTATTTTCCACGCGGTGCCCAGAATGTGTTTAATTGTAACATTTGACACCCTATTTTCAGCCCATGCCTAACGGTCGCTCACTTAGTCTCATGTCCTAAATGAGGGCATCCGCACCTAGCTTAAGAGCTGAAGTTTCCGTTGGGGTAGTAAGAGAAGTGATTTCAAAATAGCGGCGGATATATCCGGATTTTCATCAAAGAATTGTACGGCCTTGTGCTAGAAAGTAATGTTAACATGTAGGGAACCGGAATACGGCGTTTTACTTTTTTTGCAACGAAGAAGGGATCACCCCGCTCGAAGCTACCGCGGCCGACATGCTTCGCGTTACAACATTGCTCGCCCGGGCCGGAACCATCGCGGCCAATGGCCTCCAACCCTACTTCTCGGCAACAAACAAATTCTTTCGCCACCACTTGAAGGAGCCAATGGCGCTGGGACCACTTCTAACGGACGCACGTCGGGGACTCGCCATGCAGTAGCAGCCCATCACCGACCCCGACATTCGCGTACCAATCCATGCCCCCATCGTACAACATATGCTCCTATTCGCCGACCGACACTACCGCGCGCTAACATGGCAGCCGGACAACCTCGTACATATCAAGACTTTCCGCGCGATTCTCGCAGTCTGCACTAACTACTGATTTTTGTCACGCGGAAACCGGCGTACGTTGCCACATAGACTACATCGCGGTCGACCGAACGGGCGGTAATATACTGTTGTTCATACGAAAAGCTAAGGGAGACCAGAGTAGGACCGCGGCCGACAAACCGCTCCTACAACTCCCATTTACTGCAGAACCACTACTAGCGGACCTCTTGGAGGCGTTCACCGCTAGATGCACCAGTTATTGCAACCAACTCATCAATGGACTCGAGCCCACTACCTTTTGGGCCGTCACACGCGATGAACAACCACATGCGTGGACGGCCGGGACCATCACCGGGTTGATTCGAGAGGCGTTCACCGCCATTGGCGCTTCACCCCCCCCCCCCCCCCCCCCCCGCAATTCAAGTGGACATCGCATAGCCTACGGAAAGGCGAGGCGTCCGCCGCCGCATGCATTGGTGCACCCCTCATCAAGATCCGCAACATGGGTGGTTGGTCGAAAACCAACGACGTCGTCACTGACAAGTGCATCGACCCCACCATGAGCGAAACCCCGGCGGCTTGGCTATTCTTCGGCTGGCTAGTCGCCAAACCCCCGGATTAGTAGCCTACGCAAACCTTCGGTCTCTATAGATGGCATAATCTGACTCCCAATCGCTAAATTATTATATTGGTAAAATATTGGGGTTTAACGGTTAGTCAACGTACCATGTTGAGTCCACCAAAGGCAACGCGCGGAGACAAAGCGTCACAAGCGCAGTAGATTGTCCGCGGCGGACGCCCACCTGCTATACCTCTAAAGCTGCTCCTCTAGCTGGCAATATCCATCTTCTGCCTTTGTGCTCGCCCATTCGGCTCGCGCAACCCACCCACTCTTCCTAGCTCAAGCGCTTAATAGAAAAATAACCTCTAAATAGGTGTTTTAGTGCCTGTTTATCCAAAATGTAAGCAAGCTGTCATCTTTGGCATAATCTGACTCCCAGTCGCTAAATATATGGTCATATTGGTAATATAGAGGTTTGAATTACATGGCTAGAGTTACGCAGTAACATGCGTAACCTCCGACGCTACATCTCCCCTAACGGTTCAAGCGCCCACGCGCGCACGGACAGTAAAATGTCCGCACATTGTATGACGCACCAGCAGCGATTGTGTGTCCACCTTCTGCCTTTTGCGAGAGCCATCGCTCACGCAAACGGCATCGTGGCTCTTGCTAGCCACGCAAGGTGTTGATCACTTGAGTCTCATGCACGACGCACGAAAACACACTCCCTGAGTTCACATGGCGGACCGCGTGGTATTGCCTACCGACCTCTAACCCGTTGCGCCTGGTGACGCGCCGGAACAACGGCCAGACCAGTTGCAATTGCTGACAAATATTGTACAACAGTTAGTAGCCCAAAGGCGCCCGCCGGCGGCGCAGAGGCGGCGGCCCCGGACGGGGGTGCGCTCGCAGGCCCGTCGGCATCCCCTCACCTCCCCGTGGTGGGCGCTGGAAACCCCGTAGCCGTGCCAGGCCTGGCACGGTAGGGGGCTAAGAGGGCCGACAGCTCGATCCGCGGGATCAGCAGCTGTCGGGAAAGCCCTGTACATAGGGCTTTTGAAAAAAATATTTTTGTGCAATACCGGCACCGAGATCTCCCGCTCGGCCCGTCCGATATGTTTTTTCGCGTACAGATACCATTAAGAACAGTCCTACCTCGAGGGGGTGGGACATGTACTTCAGGAGCGTCTGATTGCGAGGAGGGTACGGCCGGATCTGCGGTGGGGGGTGGGTGTTGGAGCTGGTGGTGGCCAGCCGGGAAGCAACGCCAGGAAAGGGCGCTCGCTAGCCGCCGACCAACCATGTGCCGGTCGACACTTCTCAGGGGGGGAGGCAAGACATGGCATAGGCCGGTGGCAGGTCGCAGGCGGAGGAGCGCCTATGTGAGGCGGCGGCGATCCTCAGGATCAGGGGGGGGTAGGCTTGGGCGGCAAGGAGGCCTATCGCGACGGAAGGAGCGACAAGATCTGGCGACGATGACCCTCCGGGTCGGCGCCGCCGGAAAACCCCGTACGGAGGGTTTTGACTAATTTCCGTGCACCCGCGGCCCGACGGAACCGGCTACGGCGACCTGACCCCCCCCCCCCCTCCTCGATACCCACTACCGGATAGACGAGACCCTTGCGGGGGGGCCCGGGTAAGCGCGGAGGCCCCAACCTCAACAAAGTCTACTAGGTGGACGCGCGATCAGAGGGGGGAGGGTACGGACGCAGGCCGGACTACCTGACAGGTACCCGGGTACCAGACAGAGAAAAAACCGGGGAAATGAGAGGGGAAAATTCAGGTGCGGAGGCAGGAGCGCCAATTTTTTCTATGTCTATGTGTCTCGGCCCCCCCCACCTGCCCTCGAGGTGACGGGGGACCTCGACAAGGAGGACCGTCGCGTCGGCGGATGCGGCGGCGACCTTGGCGGGGCTTACGGGATGGGGCGGCGGGATCGACGAGCGACCACGCGAGGAGGGTTTTTTTGCCAGCCTTTCCCCTCCTATCTTCGGCAAGACCGAAGTCACGCGGGAGCTAGATTAGGCTGGCCCGTCGTCCCTCCCGAACGCCGACCGACCTCGGCCGGTCGGCACCCCGGTTCGGTGGGAGCGGGCCGAGCATCGTGAAGGTCGAGCAGCAGTTTAGTTTTGCATTTCTCGACAAGTGGATTAATTTTTAGATCTTTTTTTCTTGATTACAAAATTATTACGCTGTTACTGCTTAGGCGGGGGGGGCTGTGGCAATTGCTATGATTGCTTGCAGTTTTTTAACTCCCGAGGAACATCGACACACATTGCAGATAGGTGTGTCGATAGGTGTACCTGGTCGAAGAGACCGGGCTAAACTCGCTTATATGTCATGTATAGCTTGGTAGAGAGGCCCGAGAGACAGCAGTCGGTCCCGTTTGCCGGCACATGTTGTGTTTAATTTCTAATTTCTAATTAGTAGCCCAAATACAAACTCTATCCGTCGCAGCCACGCCAACAAAACCCACTACTTCAGCCATCCCCACAGCCGATTTCGACAGAGATGCAGGTGGACGATGCGAGCTCGACGCTCTACCAGTTGATAGTACAAACACCCCTCTAGAGTAGATCGACCCTAGAGAGTGGTGAGAATTCGCGTCCCGTACGTTCGCGGAATGCCTACCCCCCTCCGGCACAACAGCCCCGTGCATGTGGAGCCCTCGACACAACGAGGCCGACATTTTTTTTACAGATAACGCGAGAATTTCCTCCCGCGACGAGTATCGACACATGCTCAGCTATGGTGTTTTTACGACCGCCGCTAGCTCGGCACTCGAAACTGCTATGGAAACGATTCGCTCAGTCACCTCTACCCCCGACGAAACAGCCTACGCCTACTCACTCGTCGACGCGGCGCTACGTACACATCAAGCAGTGGCCTCAGCGGGGGAAGCGCGACTCACCTACATCATGCGCTTCAAGGCGACGAAGATCCTCACCGGCAAAGAACGAGTCGCGGAGCGGCTCGTCTACACACGCTGCTTCGACACCGTCGCCTCCGACGGTGGAGGCAACGTCGTCGACGGACTCATGTCAGCCCTAGAGGACAAGCGACTCGAAGTCAGCATCACAGGAGCAGCAAAAACGCAAGCAACTGCAAAGTTCAAGACCGACAAGCCTCGCCCAGACATACCGGACAAGCCGAACGACAAGCCGAACAAGCCGGACAAAAACAAGGCCAAGCCTAAGGACCGCACGGGAGGCCGCCCCCTCCCCTCTACCGACAAGGCACACAAAAAGACCGAGGCCGACAAGGAAGAATGACGGGGTGACCCGCCGCGCCGATTCATGTACACCAGATAAAAACTACATGCGTCATCGCGTGCGGCGAAACTAGCAAGCATGGAAAGATATCGGCGCGAGCGGTCAAGTCTTGAGGTGGATCCGGGAGGGCGTTACTATTCCCTTCCTAAACAACCGACCCCCACTCCCGTTCAACCAAGGCGTATCCCTACTAGACGCTACCCCCGAGCAACTCACCTTCGCCGAGGCCGAACTCGCGCGCTTCGTGGAGACGAGAGCCTGGGAACGCACTACCTGCAGCAAGTACGTATCCAAATTGTTCTTAGTCGCCAAGCCCGGCAACAATCAGTGGCGATTTATCGTCGACCTACGACACATGAACATCATCAGACCCCGGTACATCCGTTATGCGGCGAACACGTGGGCAGACAAGCTCAACCGCCACCTCGACAGCGACGACTGGCAGCTAGACCCCTCCGTGTTCCACGAAATGGACACTTAATACGGGCCGCACACGATCGACCGGTTTGGGTCGGCTCTCAACACGCTAATGCCCCGGTACAACGCAAACTGGCTCGACCCGTCGTGCGAAGCAGTAGACTCCCTTCACCTCGCCGATTCGTCTTGGCGAAAAGAAAACAACTGGTGCAACCCGCCATGGCCCATGTTACTCGACCTCGCCCAAAAAGTACCGCAGAGCGGAACAGCAGCCACAGTGGTCGCCCCCCGTTGGCATGGAAAAGCGTGGCACCATGCCCTTACCGAGCTGGCGTGCCACGAGATAACCTTGCCGCCCCGCACGAACTTGTTCCGTCCCGGGCGGCGGCATGGACGCGGTAAAGTCGGCAAGCCTAATTGGCCCGTTATTGTCTTCCGGATTCCCTCCCGGCCTGGTTGTACCTCCGCCGGGGCGCAGTCAGTGCTACCCTGACCATGTTCAACACGCGACAAATCAGGCCCGCAGTCTAGGCGCACCCCACCAGAGCCGCAAAAGTATGCTACAAGATAGAGGTGGCCGGCTGCAACAACCCATGGGCCGCCTCGATGCGCCCTTACTGTTAGAGTTGGGAACGGATAGTTACACGGAGGTCGTGCCGGCCCCACAAGGGGGGCCGGCTGTGGTGACTAGAGAAGTGTGTGGAGAGAGATGGCGGCCGGCGAAGGCACCGGCAAGGCCGGCCGACCGCCACTAATAGGGAATAGAGTACCGCTAATAGCATAACACTAAGTACTAGAATGACAAATAGCTACCTTGTACATAAGTACTATGCAATGGGATGCTAGTGCTAACACCCCCCCTCAAGGTAGACGAGGTCTTGACGTCGTCCTAGCTTGCGTTGAGGAAGGTGTCATCTTGGTAGAAGGTGTAGTGCTTTTAGCGTGTGTCTCCGGCCGGGTAGGTGTAGCGACATGCGCTCACAAGAACGTGCCGCTACCGGCGAGTTGCCGATATGAAGCAGTTCCGAATGTACTGTGTAATGTACTATTCTGACATGTAGCGGGAAAAACTGTCCACGGGAGAATTAGCCGACGCATGAGAGCGACCGGCGAGGAAGAAGCACAGCCAACAAGACCGTTAGGAGCGTGTAGGCACGCAAAAAACATAGACGGGCGCTCGTGTTGACTCCCCCGTTCTCGCCGTGGGAAAGTTAAGCTCCTCGCTAAGTAAGGTGAGCGTTGCGGCATTGCCTCGGGAAAAAACAATAACAGTACTAATTAAAGTACTGAAAGGCTAGGTGAGACTGAAAGTTGGGTGGGGCGAACGTGGCGCCGGGCGCTTTACACACGCTCTTCTCCTTTTTACGTGGGAGATGGTAGGACAGTCGCGGACAACCAGCTCGAAGGCGAAGCGTGGGGTCGGTGGGACGATGAATTACTAGCGTGGCGCCGAGCGCTTTACACACGCTCTACTCTTTTTTACGTGGGAGTAGATAGGACTAGCGTGGCGCCGAGCGCTTTACACACGCTCTTCTCTAGTGTAACTTGGTGGAGGGCCCATAACCTGTTAGAGTTGGGAACGGATAGTTACACGGAGGTCGTGCCGGCCCCACAAGGGGGGCCGGCTGTGGTGACTAGAGAAGTGTGTGGAGAGAGATGGCGGCCGGCGAAGGCACCGGCAAGGCCGGCCGACCGCCACTAATAGGGAATAGAGTACCGCTAATAGCATAACACTAAGTACTAGAATGACAAATAGCTACCTTGTACATAAGTACTATGCAATGGGATGCTAGTGCTAACACTTACATGCAACGCCTACTCGGCACTGACAGCCTTGGAGCTAAATGCTCGAGTTACTGACCGCCGCTTGGGCGAAAAGCACGTCCGACACGTACAACAGCACGATCAGACCATACTTCCAGTTCTGCGAGGAGCAAGGCTTACCACCGCTAGCCGCAACAGCCGCTACCATGGCCCGCTAAATAATATGGATCGGGGAACGTGGCACCATCAAGGCAAGTAGTATGCAGCCTTACCTCTCAGCCATGAACGGCTTCTTCAAGGACCACGGCGCCGAACCAGTCGCACAAGGCGACTTGGTAGCCAAGGTCTGGTGGGGTCTCGCAGCGTCCCAAGTTTCCCTCCACCCCATTCGCACACGCATGTACCTGCCGGCTCGGATATTGGTGTCATCGCTACGGATGGCCAAGGACCTCCGCACGCAGCTGACATAAACTTGGATTCACGCTCAGTCGGACCTCATTCTACTATTTAGAACGTGTCTAGCGACGGTGCTCCTGTCCACATTTTTTTGTCGCGGGGGAGCGGGAGTTGAGTGCCGGTCTGGAGATCTGTTGTGTACTCCAACCGGTGGAATGCTCCTCTACCACATAACGAGAAAAGGTCAACGGGGTACTTCCACGGAGCGAAAACTCCTATGTGAACTACCGGACTCAGCCCACCCTGACATAGCGGAACTACTCAAGTACTTCGACGCTGCCCGTATCAAGTTCTCCGACGGGAAGATTTCGGACAAGCGGTGGGCCATTAGCCTACACGAACCTACGACGAATTGGACGGCGGACACCTTAACGGCTTGGCTACAGCGGGTACTTCGTGTTGTACACGAACAACCCCCGGACGGTTTCGCGTGGACTTCGCACTCCTTACGAAAGGGTGCAGCTACTGCAGCGTACAGTATCGGTACCCCGATGCAGAAGATCAAGTTCTTCGGCGGTTGGGCGCGAGAATCACACGTCGTCCTCGACTACATCGACCCAGCAATACTCCCGTGCCCGGGAGCTTGGCATTGAAATTGAAATTGAAATTGAAATTGTTTACAACATGTACCGTATGCGCCGGTTTTTCACCAAAAGCCGGATGCGTCGGCTGCTGTCTCTGGGCCCTCCCAACTATGCCATACAGGGAACTTACAAGTCAGGGCTAGACCGTTAACCACCTAATCCAACCTCTCCAAGGGTGTTCGGGGGTTTTACTCCCCCCGGGGAGGGTGCAAGTGGAGGCGAAGGTTGTGTGCATTCAGGGTCGTGCGTGGAGGCAATGTGCGGGTGCGCGGTGGGAGGTCGTGCGGGATTTGATGCGGTATATGCGTAGGAGGTGATGCAGCCATTGGACAGTGTGCGTATGGAGTTGAGCAAGAATGCGAGATGTGTCGAGGCGTGCTTTGGAGACGAGTTTATCAGGAGGGTCGGTGCGGGCGGTGAGAAGGGAGGTGAGACTCGTGATGGTGGAGGAGTGTGGTGTACCGGTGCGGCTCATGACTATGGGTATGATGTCGACCACTGTGCCTGGCCAGTGGTTTCTGATGGCGTTCGCGAGGGGTGTGTATTTGGTGCGTATGAGGTCAGCTGTGTGCGAGAGGTTATTGTCTGTGCAGTATTTCCATTCCCCTATCTGGATTTTTTTGATGGATGCGTAACGGCGGCGACCGTTGGAGTGACCAACGAATCGGGGTTCGAGGATGCGGATGAAGTCAGGTTTGTGTGCAGGGGGACGAAGTGGTGGGGGGAGAATGTCAGGTGGGAGGACGGCGGGGCACGAGGTGAGGGAATCGGGCGAGAGACCTTCGTCAGCAGCGACAAGGCGGGTGGGCATGTGGGTGGGGTGAGGTGGGTGGCAGTCAAGTGGGGTGCAGGCAGGGGTGGGGGAATCAAACGATTTGATGGGTTTGTTACCGAAGTCTGCGGTGATGGTTTCCCATCGCCCTCCGTTGTGGCGTTCCAGTAGGGAGAGTAGGAGTTGTAGAGCGCTGTTGTGTCGGTCCTGTCTTAGTCCAGACATAGAGGGGCAGTTACCGGCCATGTGACCGTTACTAGTGAATTGGCCACAGAGGGGGCAGCGCAGGGTGGGGTTATGGGTAAGTAGGCGGGTGTTGTGGACTCCCCACATGAATTCTTGTTTGTGTGTGAACTGGATATTTGTGAGGGTTGAGTGTTTTTTGTGGTAAGAGAAATCGGCGCCGTCCTGCGCGGCGCGGGCGAGGAGGGCTCCGTGTTTGGTTGTTCGCGAGAGAGGAGTGTGTGTGTGTTTTGTGCTGTAGGTGTGTGCGTCGGATTTGAGGTTGGTGTATTTGTAGGTTACGGGGTCCCCTAGCGTTTGTGGGATGAGGGTGTATGGCCATGTCCAGTGGCCTATTGTGACTTCAGAACCTGTGGTGTATGTAGTATCGGGTGGGTGACCATCCGCGACTTGGTTTGCGAGGGTGTCTGCGAGGTCGTTGCCGATGGAATGGTTGTGGGCTTTGATTTTGCCGAGGTGTGTACGGATGCCTGTTTCGCAGCGGGTTTTAAGGGTGTGTGTGATAGATAAGAGGGTGTCGCGGTGAATGTTGTGGCGGTAAGCGGAAGGGCAGTTTAAGTAACCTTGTATGAGGCGGAGGGAGCACGCACTGTCTGTGAGAAGGTGGGTGCGGCCAAGTTGGAGGCCAATATCTATGCCAGCTAATTCAGCACGATTTATTGTATGTGAGGGAGGGGTAGAGGTCACCATGATTTTGACTCGGGTGTCCGAGGCGGGGTGGGTAGCTGCTGCTCCGAGGGGGGTCGAGCCGCCTTTTTTCGAGCCGTCCGTGTATACGAAGTCCTGCCATTTCCAAGCAGGGGTGCCTCTGGTGGGGGGGTACGTTAGATGTACGCGGTCTGGGAGGGGGTATGTGAGGGGGTGAGTTGGGTTTGGGGGGCGGTGGTATATACCTGCTGAGTGGGGTGAGTATGTGACAAAGAGGTGTGGAGGAGGGGGGGTGATGATGGGGTTGGGGAGGTGAGTGTCGTAGATAGATTCGAGAGTGTTGTGAAGTGCGGTCATGGCTGCGGGTGGCGGGAGGGTGGTGAGTGCGAGGGGGTTAGCGACGAGGTATATGTCGACCATCCATCGTGTGCCGAATGGGGTAGGGGTGGGGTTGCCAGTGTGTTGGTCGGGGGGTAGGAATGTGTTTGCGTCATTGGGCAGAGTGTAAAGGTGGTGGGTGTATGGGGAGTTGATGTATTTGGAGTGGCGGTATGGTGTGTGTTCCCAACGGGGGAGGATGAGGATGGTTGCGCTGGGTGTGTGAGGGGCTGTGAGGTGTGCGCTGGTGATTGCGTGTTCCATGGCTCGTCTCATGCATTCGTGGTCGTATTCGGGGTTGGCAATGTTGGTGCCTTGCCATGTGTGTGGGGCATTGCTGCCGCTAGATGAGAAGACTATATCTTCAGGGTAGAGGGAGTGGTAGGTGTGGGAGTGAAGGGATTTATTGAGGGGGTCGGAGTAGAGTTCTGTCTGGACGCGGAATGTGTGACGGAGAGCTGTGAGTAGGTCTTCTCTAGTGGCCCATCTATTACGGGTGGTGGTGGCGGGTGTGGGTGAGTGGATTTCTGAGCGGGAACCTAGGCGGGTGAGGAGGTGGTAGACCTCCTCTTCGAACGTATGCTGCGAGAGGTCGGGGCGGAAGAGGTGGTAGAGGTGGCGGACGCGGGGGCCGTTAAGGGTGGTGACCGCGCGGCCGTCGGGAGTGCAGAGTATGGTG
>JAPMLY010001729.1:0-86039 GCA_026401115.1 Tetraselmis chui
GTGCGGGGGAGGAGTGTGTGGGGGTGGAGTGGTGAAGGGGGGGAGTGGTTTGAGTGGAGGGGGGGAGTAGGGAGGAGCGTGATTGGGGAGGGGTGAGGGCATGTGAGGTGGAGGAGAGCTGAATGACTGGGAGGGAGGTGAGGTCGAGGGGGCTGTCATCCTCTGCGTCCAGCATGGAGATGTCCGATGTTTCGGCTCGCCAACGGTTGGAGACGTCAATTGAGAGGAGGTGGTGAGCCCACTGGAGGAGGAAGGTGGGGGAGTTGCGGAAGAGGATGTTGTGTTTCGTGGGAGTGAGTGGTGGGGGGGAAGGGGTAGCTCTGAAGGCGGGGTCGGAGAGGCGGGCGCGGCCGAAGGTAGAGTAGTGGTGGGGGTTGATGGTGAGGGTGCATGAGGATTGGGTTAGTGTGCCTCTGTGGATGAAGGTGTGGCGGAGGGGGATAGTGGCTGTGCCGTTGGTGGAGATGAGAATGCAGTACATTTCTGTGGTGAGTGAAATTTGGATGCTGGTGTTGATGGTGGGTGAGGGAGAAGGGTGGGAGCGGAAGTAGGAGCCGTCCGGGAATTTTTGGAGGGAGGCGTGGTGGGTGATGTCGAGAGGGGTGTGAGGGGTGGAGGGGGAGTTGGTGTGGTGTGCTGAGAATTCATGTGCTGTTTGGTGAAGTAGTGTGTATAACCACTGTGTGCTGGGAATAACGCCGTCAGCGTTGGGGCAGGGCAAGGATAGGGTCTGTCGGGACTGGACGAGGACTGTGGTGAGGCAGGTGTGCGCCCAAGAGGAGCCCGGGACGTGACCAGTAACGTGGAAGGGTGTGATAGTAATTTTGTGAAGATGGGGGCTGGGGGGTACTGGTTCGTGAAGGGAGGTAGGAAATAGGTTCAGTGGTACATGGCCTGATTGTGAAAATATGGGGTTATTGGGCAGGTGGAGGATATTTACCCACAAGGAAGAGGGGTCGCTTTCGATGTGGGTGGGGTCGTCCACTGGCTAGATCGCATCCGCGAATTGGAGGAGGAACTGAACCGACTCAGGTAGGTCTTCCATGTGGCGGATAGGTGTTGTCGAGGGTGAGACGCCGGCGGGGGCGAGCTCGGTCGAGAGGCGCGATGTGAAGAGGTCCTGTATAAGGGCGATAGCTTCTCGGCCAGATATGTCAGTGAACAGGGGGGAGCGAAGTTTGATCCGGTGAGCTGTGGTTGGGGGAGGCGAAGCTGCGCGTAGGAATTGGACTTTCTGTTGTTTCAATGTCGTGAGGAGAGGGGGGGGGGAGGGAGGCGTTGGATGGTGTCGGACCGGTCGAGAGGAGTTCACGCTGCTGTGAAGTGAGCTGAAATAGAAAACCGGTCGCGATGCAGGAGGTGGGGATGTCCAGTCTAACCTCCTGAAATCCCGAAGTAAGTTCAGTTGGCAGGGGGTGGCATCGTGACATGGGCGGGAGGAGGGGTGAGGGGTTCAGGTGTTTCGCGCCGTCCAGCGCGAGAGGTGGGCGAGTTCCCGGCCAATCGAATTCCTCGTCCGAAGAGGGAGGTCTGTGATCTGCTTGATGCACTCGAGGAGCCAGCCGCGGGCAACCGAGCACGTCGAGGTGACAACATCAGTGGGTTGGGTCGGGTCTGGAAGGAACATACCGTGGAGCCATAAGTTGGCTATGTGGGGGGAGGTGGTGGAGTAGTGTCCCGTGAGGAGGTAGGAGTCGATCATACGGGAAGGGAGGTCGTCGGCCGGCCCGAGGTCTTTAGTTGACCGGGGGGGCGCCATGACCAGAGGTGTCTGGAGTCCTCGACCGGGGGAGGGATCCAGGGCGGTGCCCAAGTGGTACCTTACCGGGGTGTGTTGAGGCACTGTGATGAAAGGCGCGAGAGGGTGGAGTGCCAGGCGGGTCCTGGGGTTGTAGGGGTCTCCGGAGGTCGCATGCGCCGGGCGAGGCCGAAGGAGTACATGCTTGTAAGTGGGGAGGAGGTCAGGTGTCGAGGACATGGTGGTCGAGTGGGGTTCGATTAGTGGGGTTGAGTTTTGTTGGTTTGTATTCGGTTTTCGAGTAGGTTGCGTGTTTTGGCGGCACACGACCAGGCCAGATGGGACATGGGCTTGGAGGATGTAGGCGGCGGACGGTAACGTCCGGACGCTCGGTGGGGCGCGATGTGGTGCGCCGTTCCCGGGGGGGGGAGGTTTTTGTAAATGATGGTTGTTTTTGGCACGTCGTAGTGCTGGAGTGGGTACATTTTCGGATTTCAAAGTGGGTGGCGCGAGAGCTTTCGAGGAGATAAATTTCAAAACTCCGGACGCTGCGCCTTGCTGTGTGTACCGTCTGGTGTCGCTACGGATCCACTGACCTAGGTGAGCTAGGCTCGGTTGGGGAGAGGTGGACGGTGCCTGTTGTTCAACGGGCCCTATGTCCACTAGTCTGTCGCTCAACGGGAGGCCAGGCCCGGAGCGAAGACGGTCCGTATAGCTCATTCAAACTGCCGACCCATCCCCGGTATGTGGTTTAGTAGTATACTTTAGTAGTATTGTGGATCTTTTTACTGTCTTTAGTGACGGTAGGATGCAACTTAGTCACTACTCTCCCAACATATGACCATATGGACCAT
Organism: Tetraselmis chui; assembly: GCA_026401115.1. Taxonomy (NCBI): domain Eukaryota; kingdom Viridiplantae; phylum Chlorophyta; class Chlorodendrophyceae; order Chlorodendrales; family Chlorodendraceae; genus Tetraselmis; species Tetraselmis chui. Next base: position 2,593 of record JAPMLY010001729.1, read on the forward strand.
GCAGCCACCATATGGCCCCTCTTACACCCGAAGAAACCCCACCCAACTCCCTCGTCCCTTGACCCTACCTGGTTAAATAAAAAGCCACGCAAACTCATACGAAAACTTCGCTTATGTAGCACTAACGGCGGCCCCCTACCCTTGGCCCAAACCCTCTTGAATACAACTACCTATCCCTCCCCTACCGACATCCAACAACAATGCAAGGCTCGCATACGACACCTCTTACGAACAATCACCACAGATATCCTAAAGAAAATTAAATCACGCGCCAATCCACCCATATGACGCAGTTGTGGGCAAATCTGTGTATCTCGACCATAATCTTCACTTGCTCCGGTAAAGTACGGCTAGGCTCGTTATCTTCAAATGTAGCCGTCGGTGGAGATGTCGGCTCAAATCCCAACGTCGCCTTAAATGGAGACATAGTCGTCGACGTAGAAACCGCTGCGTTGATCGCAAACTCCATGTTGGTAAGGTGTTGAACCCAATCGTCGGGCACGGGGTGCATGTAGCATCGTATGACTTGCTCCCATGTCTGATTCACTCGTTTAGTTTGGCCATATGTTCGAGGATGATAGCTCGTAGAAATATTAAGCTTGGTGCCAACATCCCTAAATAGGGTTTGCCAAAAGTCGCTCATAAACCGGTAATCCAAAATACCGGAAAACAACGCGGTGCATAACTTTTGCTTATTGCTCCGCAGTAATCATTTTCGTAATTGGCTCAACAATCGTCCGTTTCGTAAGCATACATACCAAAACCACCACAACATCATACCCATCGCACTCGTGAAGGTCCGTAATCATATCAAGCGATACGTGTTCGAAGGCCTGGTCGGTACCTCGTGCGATTGAAGGAGTCCATAGGGCTTTTGTCGCGCTGCCCTGTTACGTTAGCATGTAACACAGCTGCGTACATAGTGTTGTATTGTCCGCTTCATGTTAGGCCACCAAAACGTTCGGGTCACTGCTGCCAATAGTTTAAGAATACCAGGATTTCCCGCGGTCGGTGCATCGTGTAGTTCGTACAATACTCTTTATCGCAATGTAGAGACGTTCGACACATACAATCTAGTCCCGTAGGCGTACACGAGTCCATTTGATTGACGTACCAGGCATAGGTAGAAAGAGACTTCCGGGTAAGCAGGTATTTATTTGAGTCATAAGCGTTTTTATTTCCGCATGAAGTCCAGAGTCATGATGTAACCGGGATTCCAAGGGAAAAAATGCGCGTGTAACTCACATTCTGCTTCGTCGTTGGTCCAATCGCGAAACCGTTGCAACTTCTGTAATGAATCCTTCAGGTCAGGTCGGCGAGACAAAGCGTCTGCATGGTTGACTGCTCCCTTCTTGTACACGATGTCCATATGTCGTTGATAAGCCGCTAAAACTTGAAGCCATCGCACTTGTCGAGTAGACAAATCGCGCTGCCGAAAGAAGTGTCGCAACGTGTCGTGGTCCGTAATTATAGTTAATCCCGCCGCGCCATCTAAGAAGCAACGGAATTTAAGTAAAGTGTCGCGAACTGCAAGTAGCTCTTGTTCGTGGACATGGTAGTATACCTCATGCTTGTTCATCTTTCGAGCATGGTACGTAACATCTTGTAGTCCAATACCTTGGTCTTGTAACAACACAGCTCCTATTGCAAATCGGGAAGCGTCCGTGTACAAAGTGTACCTTGCATTAGGAGAAGTGTCAAGAATTACCAAGATTGGTGCACGTACCATCGCGTCTTTAATGCGCTCAAATGCAGACTGGGCTTGAGGGGTCCAACGAAATTTCGGTGTCTTCTTGGTCAGATCCGTTAATGGGGTTGCTAGGGTTGCGAATTGGTTGATAAATATCTGGTAATATCCAGCAATTCCCAGAAATCCACGTGCTTCTGTCACAGATTTTGGCCGGGGCCAAATCTAGACTGCCTCCACTTTGTTGGGGTCCATTCGGATCTGTCCAGCTTCCACCACATGTCCCAAGAAGTTGACGCTTAATCGCCCGAAGTAACACTTGGAGGGTTTGATATGCAACTGGTGTCGCTGCAGCTCTCGTAACACGAGTCGAATATGCTCGGGGTGTTCGTCGACCGTCTTACTATAGATCCGCACGTCGTCCATATATACCACACAAAACTTGCCAAGATACGGGGCCAAAACTCGATTCATCATCGCTTGGAATCCAGCTGGGGCGTTATAAAGTCCAAAGGGTAGAACGCATTACTCGAACAATCCGTAATAAGTTCGGAATGCTGTCTTATGTATGTCGCGCTCCTTAACTCGAACTTGGTGATAGCCCTTATACAGGTCCATCGTACTGAAAAAATGAGCTCCATATAGCGAGTCGAGTAATTCATCAATCCGGGGCAACGGTGTACGGTCCTTCCTTGTAAGGTCGTTGAGTTTCCGATAGTCTACGCACATACGCATGGTACCATCCTTCTTGCGTACGAATAAAATCAGGGCACCGTACGGAGATTTAGACCGACGAATCCAGCCTTTTGCGAGTAAGTCTTGTAACTGTACCTGAAACTCTCGGAGTTCTGCCGGTGACATACGGTATGTTCGCTCCTTAGGTGGTTTATCGCAATCAAAGCTAATTTCGAAGTCGCACTCGCGCGTTTGTGGTAGACCGCCAGGCTCCTTAATGATGTCCGTAAGCTCGTTCAGAGAATATCGTAGCGAAGTCGTCCACTCGGGTTGTTGATCGGTATCGATGTCGTCGACCACGTCTTGCACTTCTTGTAGTCCAGTCACGAAGAAGTCTGCAGGTTGTTTTCTAAGCAATTTTGCCATCGCATCCGCCTCCAAGTGATGTACTACCACAAGTACTGTGTACTCGTCGACAAACACCATAGCTTCGCCAGTTTTACGGTCGCAAATCGTTTTAGTAGACCAATCTATATCCGGGTTGACGGCTTGTAACCAAGGTTGACCGAGGATGGTGTCGAATTTATCAAATTCTGTCATAATTGCGTCCAAGCGTATGTCCAGGGTTCATACAGTAAGCACTTCACTCCGTAGTCGCTGGCGAGTCGTAGTTGTACTATACCATATGCCAATTTCTTCCGGTATTTTTCTCCATAGACCGTCGGTCGTACCTCCCGTACCCACTCAGCCTTAAATCTAGTTGTCTCCGTAAGAGCTCGCATTGTTGTGCATTCCGGGGTCGCGTCTTCAATATCTTGTTTGCCACCAGGAAACCATACCATGCATGTATCCTCTTTCGCTAGTAACACTCGTCGGCCATCGGTAACAAGAGTCGTCGAGTGAGTCCAGTAGGTCTTCGGGGGGTTTTGTAGGTTATGTGGCAGAAATCGAACTCGATCAGTGTCGTCGATGTAAACTTGCGTCGTCCATAGTGTCGGTCCAACATCTTGCCTTCTTCCATCTATTCCATCATTCGTAGGGCAGGTAAACACATGTTCTATCGCCGCCAGCTCGTCGACAAGTCGGAGATTTCGCAGCAGCTTGAACCATGGTTTTGCCCTCCATTTTGGAACCACTATGACCGCTCACAGGTGGGGATGGAGCAGCTTACTCCGCAGATAATGGCCCAAAAAACCTTCTAATTTGGTAAATGACGCATTTAGCCAAATTCTCCGGTTTTTTTGTAAAACTCTCTCCTGAAATGGGCGCGCCGGACAGCAAAAATCCTCCGCCACTTGAGAATTAAGGCCGTCATTATCGCTAGCTCTATCCTAGTCGAAAGGTCCATAGGTATGAAAGTATTTCAGGAAATTCTCCCTATTCATCATCCAGGCGCTAAAGTCCTTGCTCCTAAAGACTGGCCTGGATGTCGTTTGCGGTAACGGGTTTTGTACTTCTTCTGTCTTGGTCTCTTCCTGAGTCGTTGTAGGAGACGAAACCTCATCCTAGAGCTTACCGCGAGTTGCCGACTCATGTCTCACTTACCGGCCGGGGTTTCCTCGTTATGTCGTTCTTCTTGTTCCTTCTATTTGGGCAGTCGATAGCGATGTGGTAAATGAAGCACTTGCCCTCCTTCTTAAATCTGTCGACCTCCCTTTGAGTGAGCAGGCGTCGAATATCGTACTCTCTCGCGGCTTGTCATCGGTCGCGCCATGCAAATCTTCCTCCGACTCACTGTTGAACTCCTCCGCTGCCTCCGAAAAGTCGATGTCTTCTTTGATGGCGTTCAGCCGGCCTATCGAGCATTGGGTTGTCTCAATTTTGGTCTTCGCAGCCTCCGCTCGCATGGCCGCTTGAATCGCCTCGTGTAGGGTCTTAGGGTTTTTCAGGGCAACCTCCTTATGAATTGAGGGTCTTAGACCGCGCTGGATAATCTACGTTATCTTCTTTGTGACGGTGAGGAAGCTCCAATAATTGTTCTCGAAAATAGTTCGCATACTTCATGACCGTGGTTTTCTGTCGCGCTTTGTCCAAATTCAATCTCGCTTGTTCCGCCGGTGTTCTTCCGCAGAATTCCTGAATCAAGGATTTCTCCATCTCAAAAACACCGGAAAATCCTGCACCGACTTCATCTCCAGTCTGCGCAACTTGGGAGTACCACCACTTCGATAGTGGGCCTTCCAAAAAGCCAGATACCCAATACACTCCTCTCTGTTCTTTAGGGTTCACGTTGTGATACCGTAGATACCCTCGTGCATGTCGGAACCAATTTCTCAGCTCATCGATGTTAGTCGTAGCGATGCTCTTGATCTTGGCTGGTTTGACGTCATTCGGCATCATGCTCAGCATCTCTTGCGTCCTCTCCGATCTCAATTGTTCTCCTCGAAGAAAATTCTCCGTCTCTCGGCTTCTATTCACTCGTCCTTCAAAATGTCTGAAACCGTTGTCGACGTAGTCACGCAATTGAGATAGCTCAATCGAAAAAAGTACCATCTCGGTTACTTAGATGTTGTTGCATCTCGGTGACGTGTACCGACATAGGCTCCATCGTGGGACTCGATCCTTCTCGCACTGCATGTCTTCCACCATCTGTCGACGTCGGCTGTGTCGGCCGAGAAGGCGCCCCCTCTGGTCGACCATCGACTTCCTCTCTCACCTGCTCGGTTCGACATCTTCGTCTCGTCTAGTTGTTTTGAGGCTCGGAAACCACGTGTGAGGTGCTACTTTGGTTAGGCTAAGTAGGCAACCTTAGACTAGTAGTAGAACCTTATCTCCGGATCTAATTATACAGCGTGGAGAGAATTAGTAAGATTGTCTTAGAAACATGGTTTCTTACAATCCGGGTGTGGCGTAAATCTTGTCTGTACCGGTTTGGGTCTCTCCCTCGGCCAGTAAGTCCAAGTCTTAAATATCCACGGCTCAGGTGTTCTAGAAACAGCTTTAGAACTTGTAGTTTGTGTTGTACTGTTGTTTGCTAACTAAACCAAACTATTACTCGCGATATAGATTATTTGAGAACATCTATACCGTCTTGTCTTACCTTATCGCACAAGCTCTTATAACTATCTAGAAACGAACTTTCTAGAAGAGGTACTCCTAGTAACTATGTATTGTCTAGGGAAAATACGGCGATACAGTGGTACTGCCGTGATGACAATGAAAGAGTCACTTAATATCGCTAAGATACAGGTAGTATTCAGAGGAAATATATAATGTCAGATACTAGCACTTAGCTAAATGGGCTGGGATAGGACAGAGTCGCGTCGACGTTTCATAGAAGGTACGAGGATGCAAGTGGGTGGTGGGATGAGGGGGTGAGAATTGGAACCCACGATGGTGTGAGAGGGTGGTCATTTTTGCGTATGGGGTATGTTACGGTTTGGTGGGAAGCGGTTGTGGATGGTTTTGAGTGGTTCAGTGAGGACTGCATGGAGGAGGTGTGTTAGGGTGGAGATGGTACCGCGCACACCTTTGAGTTATTGTTTATGTGTGGACGGTTTAAGCTTTGTTTGTTACGGGTTCGTTGCAAAGTTGACGAGCTAAGACCCGTGTTTTCCGTGTTTTGCCGTGTTTTCATAGGGGTGGGAGGCGGTTGAGTAGAGAAAGGCGCGTGGAGTTGGGTTTGAGATTGTGTTGTGGTTAATGATATTGTAGTGGGGTAATGATGAGATGTGGTTCATAGCCGTTTGAAATGCGCGGAGGTGGCGGTCGTCTTGTGTCTGGAAGTGGCTTCGGAGAGTGGATGCAATTGGGTTGGTTAGTGTGAGTGCGGAGAAGCCATGTAGGAGGTCTTTGTCGGCTCTTTTAATGCATACATGGCTACGGAGGGTCGGGGGTCTGTTTGTAGTGGACATGATGGCCTCGACATGCCAGTTTTGGCAGTGTTTGAGGATTGCGTAGATGTGGTCGCGTACCATGATACCGCGGTAGCCCTGGAGGTAGACAATTTGTGCAGGTGACATATGGTGAGTTGTGTTGCGGTGGCAAGGAGAGAGGAAAGACCATTGCTTAGGTTTGAGGTGAGGCGATGAAGCGATCGTTGTGCGGGGCAGATTGGGGACTGAATGGACCATGGAGCGAAAGGCGTGACATATGGTGCCACCGGGGGTGTAGAGTCATGGGTCAGTGAGGAGGCCGCTGGTGAGGATAAATTGTTTGCCGATAAGCATACATGGGATGGCACAGAGTGGACGTGATAAGGTCAAGGGAGACGTCGGAGGGCGGTGGAGAACGCAATGGATTGTCGTCTCATGTCTCGGCAGTGAGTTGTAAATGGCATAGTGCTTTTTGACTCCACCCCTAGGATTTTCTGGTTTTCGGTGGGGGAGAGGGTGGGCACCTCGTGAACGTCGACCGACAGCGTGGAGAGGTGGTATTCGAGGAGGGCTATGTTGTCCTTGGAGTTAGCCTTCCCGTTGTGCCAGAGGGCCCTAGTCGCGCTACATTTCTTTGCGTTGACATCGAGTCCCTTGTGTTCATTAAAGAGGGAAAGTTTACGGAGTTGAACCTGCGAGTTGCCGATGGTGCATGTGCCGAGACTAAGGTCATCCGTGCAGCTGTAGGGGAGTGGTTGTTAGGACGGGCGCCTTCCGGACCCGGGATGTAACCGCAACTGCCTACAATGAGGAAGGGTTCGAGGAGGAGGGTAAAGGGGAAGGCTGATAGCGTATCCCTTGCAGTGTAGCTCGATTGATATCAATATGAGGTGTGGTACTATATGGGGTAATAAAAAATTTGTGGGGGAGACGCGGTTGAATTGTTAGCATGTGGAGGCGAATGAGGGGGGATGTCTAGTTTGAGCACGTGTTTAAACGTCATTCTGTGGTTGGTCCCATTGAATTCGCCTTCAAAGTCGGCATACATGATGTAATTATTTTTACTTGAATTTTTGGCGTCCTCCATCATCATGATGAGGGAGGCGAGTGCTTCGTGTATGATGCGGAGGAAGCGAAAGCCATCATGTTGGTTACTCAGTAAGCCGTATGTTTCGGCGTATGTTGAGCCTGCCTCTTTAATAATGGCTGTCCAAAGTTTAAGCCGTTTATTCATGAGGGCAATTGGTCAGTAGTAGTCGATTATGGTGGGGTTCACTTTTTGTGGAGGAGGCATGTGGTGCTTTGGAACCATTCGGGGCCCGTGTATGAGCTTACGGCTAGCAAGAACAGGAGAGAGAAAAGAGCAATGTGTGCCTATATGGATAGGTATTTGATGATTTCATTGGGGATGCCACATGTGCCTAGGGATTTACCCGCACCTAGGTGTTAGATGGTTTGATGAAATGTGTATCTAGTTATGATGTCCGAGAGTGTGAGGGAGGGGTCTCCACGGGAAGTAAGTGTGAATTGGTCGGTGGAGAAGTTGCGCTCCTATGCTAGGGTAGGGAGCACGGGGGGAGTGGCTATGATGAGTTGCGCTTGTAAATGTGAACATACCTCTTGAATCATCTTTATGGGGTCGGTAGTGACTGTATTGTCATATGTTTTTGGACTTGCCATTTGTGCGGGGATGACCGTGTGTCGGGGGAGACGCTCCTCTATATCTTGAGGTGTCTGTGGTAATGTTTGGGGTTTGCGTCGTACGATGTGTTGACCACGTGTTTGGTGTGTAGGTTCCGGGTTTTGGTGGCTTTGTCTAAGAGGTCTCTTAGTTTTTGTAGACATTTAGTTGATATTTAATTTGGAGTAAGGCTGTCGGAATCGGGAACGCATAAATTCACGTAGGTCGTGCCGGCCCCACAAAGGGGGCCGGCTATGAAGACTCGAGACGTGAAAAGGAGAGGGATGGCGGCCGGCGAAGGCACCGGCAGGGCCGGCTGACCACCACTAATGGGGAATAGAGTACCGCTACTAGCATAACACTAAGTACTAGGATGACAAATAGCTACCTTGTACACAAGCACTAGGCAACGAGGTGCCAGTGCTAACACCCCCCCTCAAGGTAGCCGAGGTCTTGACGTCGTCCTAGCTTGCGTCGAGGAAAGTGCCATCTTGAACGAAGGTGTAGTGCTTGTAGCGTGTGTCTCAGGCCGGGAGGTGTAGCGACATGCGCTCACATGAACGTGCCACTACCGGTGAGTTGCCGATATGAAGGTGTTCGAAATGTAATGCGTAATGTACTATTCTGACATGTAGCGGGAAAAACTGTCCACGGGTGAATTAGCCGACGCATGAGAGCGACCGGCGAGGAAGAAGCAAAGCCAACACGGTTGTTAGAAGAGTGTAGACGCGCAAAAGCACATACGGGCGCTGCTCGTGTTGACTCCCCCTTTTCGCCGTGGGAAAGGTAAGCTCCTCGCTAAGTTAGGTGAGCGTTGCGGCGTTGCCTCGGAAAAAAACAATAATATTACTAATTGAAGTACGCACGGGCCGAATTTTCGCGGGTCGATTTTAAAAAACCAGATCCGGTCGAGAGCATCGGTAGGCTGAAGGCTAGGTAAGACTGAAAGGTGGGTGGGGCGAGCGTGGCGCCGGGCGCTTTACACACACTCTTCTATGTTTTACGTGGGAGATGGTAGGACAATCGCGGACAGCCAGCTTTAAGGCGAAGCGTTGTGTCGGTTGGACGATGAATTACTAGCGTGGCGCCGAGCGCTTACACACGCTCTAATCTTTTTAACTTGGGAGTAGGTAGGGCTAGCGTGGCGCCGAGCGCTTTACAAACCCTCTTCTCAAGTGTAACTTGGTGGAGGGCCCATAACCTGTCGGAATCGGGAACGGATAGCTACACGGAAGTCGTGCCGGCCCCACAAGGGCGCCGGCTGTGGTGACTAGAGAAGTGAGAAGGAAAGACATGGCGGCCGGCGAGGGCACCGGCAGGGCCGGCCGCCCGCCACTAATAGGGAATAGAGTACCGCTAATAGCATAACATTAAGTACTAGGATGACAAATAGCTATCTTGTACATAAGCACTAGGCAACTGAATGCTAGTGCTAACACATGCACTCCTTAGTGTCGAATAATTTTGCTCGAGGGGAAGGGGGCCATGTTAGGTGCTGCATTTGCGAAGTATTTTAGCGAGCTTACGGGTGGCTTTGCTGACCGAGGTGGGGTGGTGTTGTTGAATAGTGGGGAAGGGTTTGTTAGGGAGTAGGGGCCAAATGTGCAAGGCATGTATGCTACATTCGTTAAGGAGGTTGGTACATTTCTGGCTAGGCAGACAAGTGTGCCCGTAGGTGTATTTTCTGAAGGGGTGTTTATAATGTTTGTTTGTAAGTCTAGTGTCCGGTGGATGAGGGTAGGGGGTGGTTTTGTATAGGCTAATGTGTTGCTTAGTGAGTGGCAGTTTGAATTTAAAGATACGTGTGCGTGCCGTGGTGGCCTGCTTAAGGGAGGGGGATTGGGGGTGAAATATGAGGAAGTGGGCGGCGTGGATGTGTAGATGAATAGTTTAGTGGTCGGTGAAGGTCGAGATGGTGGAGGTGATGCTGAGGCGTTTGATAGGTGAGTATTCGGAAGGTGGGATGGTGGGTGTGAGCCAGTGGTCGAGGAAGAAGCCGCTGCACGGGAATGTGGGGATGGGAGGGTGGAGGGCGGTAACATGTTTCGCGAGAATAGAGGTGTGAGTTGCATGGCCCGTACCAATTTGTGTAGTGGCGTTGAGTCACCTCCCTATAGAACGCGGATGCGGTGGCGGGGGTAGTCGTCTTGTAGGCGAAGGCCTTAGGCCATCACGGCTTTAGGCTCAGTGAGTGTGGGACATGCAGTTGGGGCATATACGCGCCGATAATGAGGTTGGGTGTACCAAAGTGGGGGGTGATGAGGAGACCTGCGATGTTGGGTATGAACTCAAGAGGGGGGTAATGAAGTGTGTGGCCGTGAATGAGTGCTTGTGAATTGCGAAGAAAACTCATGCTTTTGGGAGGTGGTGTGTATGCGCGGTTTGGCGTACACTTTTGAGGTGGTGGCGGGGGAGAGCGAGGCAGAGTCTGTTGCTATGGTGGGTGGGGCTGGCCTCAGTGAGGATGATAACGTCCGAGTTCGTGTTGTGGGTGATGGCTTCGACGTCAAGGCTGGAGGTATGAAGTTTGCGTGTGTTAAGAGTGGCGAGGGTGATGTCTTGCGGGAGGTGTTGGGGAGCGACGTTTGATGTGTGTGTGTGTGTGTGTGTGTGTGTGTGTGTGTGTGTGTGTGTGTGTGTGTGTGTGTGTGTGTGTGTGTGTGTGTGTGTGTGTGTGTGTGTGCGTTGGGTTGAGGTGAGTATTAGGACGGGCTGTCATCGGCGGCGGGGTCGGGTGGGGTAAGTGGGGTTATGTGGTGTGGCGGGTCGGAGTGGTTGCTTGATGTTATTATGTTGGTGAGATAGGGATGGATTCTTGGTGTTAGGGCTGAGAAAGTTGGAGGGGCGGGGCTGGAGGAGGAGGATGTGGGAGCGTGTGGAAACCTAAAGCTGCGAAGAGGGCGGGGCGGCCCTGGGAAAAGCGGTGGTCTCTAAAAACGTAGTGTCGACATAAGGAGTGTAGGTTGTAGACCATGGTGATTGGGCTAAAATGTGGGTTGTGCAAAATACGTTGGGGGTTGAGGTAATGATGTAGAGGGCGTGTAAGATAGCTTGCGTTCCGCATGACTAGGGCCGGGTTGCATCTTGGTGTAGGGATATAAGTATGTGTTTCATGAATCGTGAGTGGGGAGGTAGTGGGTTGTCGGGGATGGATAAGTTCCATGCTTGTAGGAGGGCGAGTGTACGGCGGTGTAGGTCGGCGGGCGGAGATTTGTGTAGGGGGTCAATCCATGTAGAGGTGAGGCGGGCGAAATGCAGCAGGCCGAAGTGGAAGTCTTTGTAAGTGAACATTAGTGGTGGGTTGTTGACTATGCCTAGTTTGGGGGGGGGGGGGGGGGGGGGGGGGGGGTTGCTGCGGTGTGTAAGGCGTGTACAACAGCTGGGGAACTGACATGTATTGCGAAAGAGGTACATTTCGATATTGGAAATGTGTCATTGGGGTGTCATGTTTGGAGATGTAGTTGACAATGCTATTGTATAGGTTCCACATGGATCTGCATTCACCCCAAATGAAGGAGTTGATGTCTTGGCAGTCTAGGCCCCTAATTGAAGTGGGTAGAGGTAGGAGATGAGGGTTTGAGAGGATTATGGTGTTGAATGCAAGTGTGGGCTTGCGAAGGTTGATGCATGCGGGTAGAGAACGTTGAAAGGTGGACGTGGTTAGTGTATAAGGCTGGGAGCAAGTCATGTGGGATCATAGTTACGGGAGGTAGGGGTATTAGTCACCAATTTCTGGATGGGAGTTGGCGTCATGGAATTGGGCGGTGGAGTCGACCGCTTCCATAGGTTACTCCGTCGAGATTGGGGGGTGGATGGGGTATGGCCATGGTTATCGGCGACATCTGTAAGGTAGGGGTCGTCACCGGAGGTAGGTTTCGCTGAGCCGTAGTCACGGTTCATTTCGAGCGCGTCTTCGTCCATGTCGTGGGTGGAGGAGGTGTGGTTGGGAGATTTGGAGGGGATGGCTTCCTCTAGGGTTCAGGAGGAGAGAGAGGGTGGTAGGGGGTTTAGGTTTTGTCCATCAACAATGTAGGCGATAGAGTGGGGTTTTGGGTGCTGTGGATGGTGTGTCTGGCATGTTGGATGTCATTTCTGTCCACTGAGCGGCGGAGTCTGGAGTTGGGGGGGGGGCGGTGAGGGTGTGGTCTGAGGGTGGTGTGTTACGTTTTGGGGGATTGGGGTTGGGGGATGTGTCGGGTGTAGAAGTGCCGTGTTGGGTTGGTTTGTGATGGTGGGATGCGTCTAGTAACTTGCTGTGGAGGAGGTGGGTGCCATGTGTGTTGGTTGGGCGGGGTTGTTGGAGCCGTTGATTTGGGTGGTAGATATGCTAGGGGTTTTGGGGTTGTTTTTGTTGAGTTTGTTGGAGGGTGGTTTGAGGTAGCCGGTGGGCTTTGTCATTTTGACGGGTTCTGTGTTGGCAAAGAAGTCCCGTCCAAGTCTTGGAGGGATGAAGTGGAGGAGCGTTTTTTCTGCTCGAGAGTATTTGCTGGTCACGAAGGAAGGTGGGCCATTGGAGGAGAGTAGCGGACGAGGTGGTTTTTGGGTGGCCGTCGTTCCCGGAGTGCATGGGGGATAGGTGAGACGGGGGTGCGGAGAAGATAGGTTCAATGTTGTGCAGAAGCGGCCGTAGAGGGAGCGGTGGGAGGGTATGGAGGTGACGGGGGCGGTGGTGCGCGTGGTAGTGCCTCGGGAGAGATGAGTAGTGTTGAGGGGAACGTGTACGAGTACACACGTGGTCACGATGGCGCAATCTATCTGAGGGGAGATGGTTATGGTGAAGCTCGTGTTGATGATGGGGGATCGGGTGCGTGGGCTCGGAAGAGGGAGCCATCGAAGAAGCGGTGTAGTTGGCGGAGGGAGGTTTTGTCCGTGGGGTGAGTGTGTGTGGTATGGGAAGGAAAGGATGTGTGATACACGGCGTTCTTAAGTACCGGAAAAGCGCGCGCGCTAATTTTGTCCGGAATACAGGTACTACCGACGTTTCCGACGCGGCACCAAACCGTTGTCCGCGAGCGCTAACCCTACGGCTAGTCCTACCGCGACTGTGCAACGCAAACACGTTCGTTGCTCGTCACAACCAGCACATCTTGAACTCTATTCAAAACGCAGTTATTGTCGGTGGTGGACGGTCAATTGGCGTTGCGACGGAGGCACGGAGGCCGCTCTTGTCGGACGGGTTTGGTAAGCATGCTAGCGTCTCACCACCATCTCGTTCCCCACCTCCGCAAGCTCGGAACTGAACGGGAGAGCACATACCTGCCCTTATTGCCGGTAGACAAGCCACAATGGTAGGCAAGAGTATATCCGAGATGACCTACAAAGCGGATTTTTGTTTTTTCTACACACTCATTCATGCTTTACGCTCATTTTCACAGGTGCAGTTTGTGAAAATACGCCGAGGCGGCTGCGTGCTGCGGGCAAATGGCACGGCGCGAAAACTGCGTACAATGTCTTTTAGCCACGGCCGCCAACCAGCCTACCGCCGCAAATTATTGTCGTCAATGCGGCAGGTCAACTGATTTGGAAGGACTGGCAACTGTTGACGGGGTCGTGTTGGTATCGGCTGTGACTGAGACGCTTTACGAGCGCTGTAACTCGCAAATTCCGCAAGGTGGACGCACAGCCGCGACGGGGACCTTCAAGAACGTCCCTATTGACCTTGTGGCGGCCTTTTGCGACGCCAAGCCCAGGTTGTGGAGAAAAATAAGAGTCAGATCCACCCCAAGCAGGCGTCGAGTGAAGTATGTCACCACCCGAATGGAAGGTATCGCTTCACTTGTGTGCTTTCACGATAAGCACGGTGATCCACCGAGGGTCCGAAACATGAAAAGCCGGACTCGCGCAGAGCGAGCGCAGGCGCGCGTGGAGCAGCATAAAAGGCGAGGGAGCTTCAGTTGGGCTCGACTGACGGACAACGGCGACATTGTCACTCTTCTCCCTCCGTTTATTGTGGAGGTGACGGAGACCCTGTGGAAAAAGGGTAGCAAGCTGCGCAGCATAGTCGGCACGTTGCGCTTCCACACTGCCATCGCGTCGGCAACGCCGGACAGTGACGTGCAGCTCCCGGAGGGCTACCCCGTCATTCTGGATTCTAGGTCGGCTTGGCCCATATTGCCCCACTATACCGACCCTAAAGCGTATTTAATGCATGAATTGCAACAATTATGCGGGAGTAACTTCCAACACCTTTTGGGGGTTACGGGGGAGTCGGACGCGCTGCGGTCGGTACAAGGATGGGACTGCACCGCACCAAATCCACCACCCCCTAACATGATGGTGGGAGGGTCTAGAATAAGGTGGGAAGTTCTTGATGGAGAGGACGGAGTTGTGCATGGGAGAACAGCCGCGGAGCGAGAAGCGGCACGGCATGGATAAGCACCCCCCTTCTAAGGCTAGGGATCAGCCATCGATGCATCGTCGATAGTATCATCATCACTTGGTGATAGTGCCATCGATGTGATAGGTTGCGACATCGACATCGACATGATGGCAGTAGTGCTACTATCAATACCATCAATTATCAAAACATTTATAAATATTGATTATCAAAGCCCGATGTATCGATATATCGTCCCAAATATCGATACATCGGCGATAATATCGGCTTAAATTGCCATCGATGTCAACATCCCAAACTATCAACATCATCAATATCGACAGTCCAAGATATCAATGCTATCAACATCGAAGTTTCAAAATATCATTACCATCAACATCGACAAAATTCACTCGATCCCTAGCCTTACCATAAAGGGGGTTGGAGCTCGACAATAACATTTGGCAGGCCAGCCGCGGCGAGAGGAGCAACACGGTTTGGCGGCGGTGATTTTAGATCGACCGTCGCCGGAAAAACCCCGTACGGAGGGTTTTGGTTACAAAGTTTGTACCCGGCATCTTTGAGATCATAGGCCCAATCTGACTTTACTACCCAACGACCTCTCCTTTCGTCGATACCCACCATCGACATGAGTGCGTGAAGCGGCGCGCTAGGGTTATCACGAAAGCGTAACGCCCACATAGACAGCCCCTTGGCAGCGTAAATCACACGGGGAAGGCACGGGCGGCATTGCACGGATAAGCCGGTGCACGTGCAACAACCGACCGTGACATGAGAGACGCGACGGGAGAAGCGACAAACGGCAACTAGAGGTGGCTATGGTTTTCTACTCTATGCCCCCAAGGGAGGGTGATGCCTATGCTAGGAGGCGACCTACGACGGAAGGAGCGGATATTATCTCGGGCGAGGTTGTGCGTGGGTCGAGTCGGGACCTTCGAATGGGTTTTTCACCTCCCTCCCCCCCCGAGCTATGGCACGACCGGAGTCGCACATGAGCCTAGGTTAGGCAGGCGGCCCAACTTAACATGCACATATGCTGGTGATTGAGCTCAGATTACAAGCGCCGTCTAGCGGCGAGAGCGGGCCGTGCATCGTAGAGATAGCGACATAATTTTAGTTTATCATATTCAAATCGTAGCAACAGATAATGTCTATCCATGCATGATTTTCATTATGTGGTTACTCCCAACGGAGAGGGATGGACAAGGAGACCTCCGGCGTATAATCTTATTCATGACACCTAGATAGTAATATTGGGTACGCCATGAGACAACAACCGATTTATCGGTACTTATTATTGTGGTCACTCTAGACACATTTGTAATCCCCGTTTTTTTCCCCCAACACTCGTGTGAGGCGCTACTTTGGTTAGGCTAAGTTCGCAACCTTACACTAATAGTTGAACCTAATCTCTGGATCAAATTATTCAGCGTAAAGAGAACTAATAAGATTGTCTTAGGAACAAGGTTTCTTACAATATGGGTGTGGCGTAAATCTAGTATGTACTGGTCTGGGTCTCCTCCATGGCCAGTAAGTCCCCATCTTAAGTATCCACGCCTCAAGTGTTCTAGAAACAGCCTTAGAACTTGTAGCTTGTGCTGCCAGATAACTAAACCAAACTATTACTCGCGATATAGATTATTTGAGAACATCTATACCGTCTTGTCTAACCTTTTCGCACAAGCTCTTATAACTATCTTTAAATGAACTATCTAAAAAGGAACTATCTAGAAGAGATACTGCTAGTAACTCTGTACTATCCGGGGAAAATACGGCGACACAGTGGTACTGCCGTGATGACAATAAAAGAGTTCCGTCACTGAATATTGATAAGATACATGTACTATTTGGAGGAAATAAATGATGTCAGATGCTAGCAATCAAATAAATGGGCTAGGATATGACATTGTCCCCTCCTTTGGTGCCAAAAGCCCTAAATAGGGTTTGCCAGAAGTCGCTCATAAACCGGGGATCTCGATTTGATATCAATTTGCGTGGTAGATCAAAATGCCGAAATATCGCGCGGTGCATAACTTTCGCTTATTGCTCCGTTGTAATCGTTTTTGCAATCGGGTCGACAATTGTCCGTTTCGTAAGCATATAGACAAATACCACCACAACATCATATCCATCGCACTCGGGAAGGTCCGTAATTAAATCAAGCGATACGAGCTCGAAGGCCTTGATCGGTACCTCGTGCGATTGAAGGAGTCCATAGGGCTTGTGTCGCGCTGCCTTGTTACGTTGGCAGGTAACACAACTGCGTACGTAGTGTCGTACTCTCCGCTTCATGTTAGGCCACCAAGACGTTCGGGTCACTACTTCTAGTAGTCTAGTAATACCAGGATGTCCCGCGGTCGGTGCGTCATGTAGTTCGTATAATACTCTTGATTGCAATGTAGAAACGTCCGGAACATACAATCTAGTCCCGTAGGCGTACAAGAGTCCATTCGATTGACGTACCAGCCAAGTAGGCATAGATTTCCGGGTAAGCATGCAAATATCCGAGTCATAAGCGTTTTTTATTTCCGCATGACGTCTAGAGTCAAGATGTAACCGGGATTCCAGGGAAAAAGTTTGTACGTGTAACTCGCATTCCGCTTCGTCGTTGGTCCAATCTTGTAACACTTGCAGCTTTTGTAATAAATCCTTCAGGTCAGGTCGGCGAGACAGAGCATATGCATGGTTGTTTGCTCCCTTCTTGTACACGATGTCCACTTGTCGTTTATAAGGCGCTAAAACTTGTAGCCATCGCACCTGTCGAGTAGACAAATCGCGCTTTGGAAAGAAGTGTCGAAACGTGTCTTGTTCCGTAATTACCGTAATTTCCGCCGCGCCATCTAAGTAGCAACGGAATTTCAATAGAGCGTCGCGCACTGCTATTAACTCTTGTTCGTGGACATGGTAGTGTACCTCATGCTTGTTCATCTTTCGAGCATGGTACGCAACATGTTGTAATCCAATACGTTGGTCTTGTAATAGCACAACTTATACTGCAAATCTAGAAGCATCCATGTACATAGTGTACCTTGCATAAGGAGAAGTGTCAACAATTACGAGGACTGGTGCACGCGACTGTTATTTGCTCGAATGCTGACTGGGCTTGAGGGGTCAAGCGAAATTCCGGTGTCTTCTTGGTCATATCCGTTAATGGGGTTGCTAGGGTTGCGAATTGGTTGATAAACCTCCGGTAATATCTAGCAAGTCCCAAAAGTCCTCGTACTTCTGTCACAGATTTCGGCCGGGGCCAATTTTGTATTGCCTCCACTTTGTCGGGATGCATTCGGATCTGTTTAGCTTCTATCACATGTCCCAAGAAGTTGACACTCGATCGTCCGAAGTAACACTTAGGGAGTTTGATATGCAATTGGTGTCGCTGTAGCTCTCGTAGCACAATCGAATATGCTCGAGGTGCTCATCGGCCGCTTTACTGTCGATCAACACCTCGTCCATATATACCACGCAGAACTTGCCAAGATACGGGGCTAAAACTTTTCATTATTTATTCATTATCACTTATTGGAATCCAGTTGGGGCGTTGCTGGGTCCAAATGGTAGAACGCATTACTCGAACAATCCGTAATGATTTCGGAATGTTGTCTTATGTATGTCGCGCTCCTTAACACGAACTTGGTGATAGCCCTTATACGGGTCCTCGTACTGAAATAATGAGCCCCATATAGCGAGTCGAGTAATTCATCAATCCGGAGCAACGGTGTACGTTCCTTCCTCGTAAGATCGTTGAGTTTCCGATAATCTACGCACATACGCATGGTACCATCCTTCTTGCGTACGAATAAAATCGGGGCACCGTACGGAGATTTAGACGGACGAATCCAACCTTTTGCGAGTAAATCTTATATTTTTACCTCGAACTCTCGGAGTTCTGCCGGTGACATACGGTATGTTCGCTCCCTAGGTGGTTCATCGCACTCAAAGTTAATCTCAAAGTCATACTTGCGGGTTGGTGGTAAACCGACATGCTCCTTAATGATGTCCGTAAACCCGTCTAGGGAATCTCGTAGCGAAGTCGTCCATTCGGGTTGTTGATCGGTATTGATGTCGTCGACCTCATCATGTACTTCTCGCAGTCCAATCACAAAGAGGTATGCTGGTTGTTGTGTAAGCGGGTTTGCCATCGCATCCGCCTCCAAGTGATGTACTATCACATGTACGGTGTACTCGTAGCCATACACCATAGCTTCACCAGTTTTATTGTCGCGAATCGTTTTAGTAGACCAATATATATCCGGGTTGACGGCTTGTTACTGAGATTGACCGAGGATGATGTCGAATTTATCCAAATCTGTCCGAATCGCGTCCAAGCGTATGTCCAGGGTCCCTACTGTGAGCACTTCACTCCGTAGCCGCTGGCGAGTCGTAGATGTACTATCATATACCAAGTTAATCCGGTATTTCTCTCTAGAAGCCGTCGGAATGTGATGCTCCCGTACCCACTCAGCCTTGCAGAAAATTTCCGAAGCGCCGGAATCCACCAAAATACGGCATCGATGCCCGCGTAAGGTGCCTTCCAACACTTAAAGACTCGTTCCATACTTGGTCGTAGACATGTGTAGCGTCGCATGAACACTGTTCTCTAGTCGGACGTTCTTGTCCATCCACCCGTCGATAGGGTTTCCAAAAGTCTCGTAACAAATAGGGAATTGCTGATCTCCACGAATTAGATAACCCGTACGCCTCGCCTAATTGAATTCCTTCCAGGTAGCTCATACTAGCCTAGAAGTTGACGTAGCGTTCGATATCGATCCGGGTCGAACGCGTGCGATAAACACGTAGCGCTTATTCTGTCATGAAGACTCCGTTCCTAAACGGCGTAAATTTGTTTCGCTCACCTTAAATCCAGTTGTCTCCGTAAGAGCTCGCGTTGTTGTGCATTCCGGAGTCGCGTCTTCAATCTCTTGTTTGCCACTAGGAAACCATACCATGCATGTATCCTCTTTCGTTAGTAGCACTCGTCGGCCATCAGTAACAAGAGTCGTCGAGTGAGTCCAGTAGGTCTTCGGGGGGTTTTGTAGGTTTTGGGGCAGGATTTGGACTCGATCGGTGTCATCGACGTAAATTTGCGTCGTCCATCTTGTGGGTCCAACATCTTGCCTTCTTCCATCTATTCCATCGTTCGTAGGACATGTAAACACATGTTATGTTGCCGCTAGCTTGTCGACAAGTCGGAAATTTCGCAGCAGATTCAACCGTGGGTTTTGTCCTCCATTTTGGAACCACGATAGCCCCTTTGAGGTGGGGATGAAGCAGTTTACTCCGCAAATAGTGGTCCAAAAAACCTTCTAATTCATTATGTGGCGCATTAAGCCAAATTCTCCCGTACTTTTGTAGATCTCTCTCCTGAAATGGGCGCGCCGGACAGCAAACATCCTCCGCCACTTGAGAATTAAGGCCGTCATCATCGCTAGCTCCAATACTTTCATCTGTCGCATCCTCTCCGATCTCAACTGCTCTCCTCGAAGAAAGTTCTTCGTCGCTCGGCTTCTATTCACTCGTCCTTTAAAATATTTGAAACTGATGTCGACGTGGTCACGCAATTGAGATAGCTCAATCGAAAAAGTGTCAACTCGGTTACTTAGACGTTTTAGCATCTCGGTGACGTGTACCGACATAGGCTCCATCGTGGGACTCGATCCTTCTCGCAGTGTTTGTCTTCCACCATCTGTCGATCATGTCGGTTGTGTCGGCCCACAATGCCCCCCTTGTGGTCGACCATCGACTTCCTCTGGTAGTCTCTCACCTGCTCGATTAGACATCTTCGTCTCGTCTAGCTGTTCTTAGTCTAACCACGGGTGAGGTGCTACTTCGGTTAGGCTAAGTGTGACGAGTACAGTCATGCAACAGTACATTGCAGGACATTGTACATGTACTCGTTACAAACGCTAATTCGTGCTTTTCCATAGGATGGACGTACAAACGTGGGTACGTCGCTACTGCAATATTCATAAGGGTACTAATGCTACTGTACGACCAATACCTCCCGGTACGTACATATACGCGCAGTTAATCTAACTAGCTAGACGACGTGCCTAAGCGAGTTCCTTGCCAGCATAATAGGCCGCGTCGTGATTCTCAATGCTAGACGAGCCGCGTCTCAGGACAGATAACGACGGTTAGACAACCCTAACGCCTGACACGTAAGCGAAGCTACGAGGCGTAAGCTAGCTGGGCAGAAACCTATTTAAGCCCAGTGCAGTAGAGGGAGGTGACAGAACCATTTAACAATTCCTTTGTTCACTTACAACATATATATACTGCTTAAGTACTACAGTAAGACATCTTTCACCATCATCTCTCGACAACATCATTTTGCCATCTCTCAACGACAGAGCTAGACAGATTAGAACTGATTTGTGCTAGCGTTTAGCTTGACGAGGCTGCTAACCGCCACACTGGTTTCGGAGCTCTTTGGTCGACGCACGTTTTCGCTACTTTTTGATTCACTCGACGTTGCTTGATTGATTCGAAATGGCTTCTGTTGGACTTGGACATTACGTGGTGATTGTAATTCATGTTGGAGGGATTAAACTGTCGGACGTGAAGCTGGTATTATAACGTGAGCCTCTACCGGTAAAACTTGATTCCCGGATGGCTCTGTCTTACCTAACGAAGAACCTGTGGACGCTGTTGTTCGTGAGTTACACGAGGAAACCGGTCTTACTTTGACACCGGAAGACTTGACGCTATTGAGTGACGCTCTTGTTCGAGTTGCGTTACCTGAAGGACTACAACTAGTTTACGTGTACTCGGCTTATGTCCCTGTCTTGTTTGCTACGAGCCACCTACGTACACCTGCTCAGGTTGAACAGGCTATTACAGCACAGTCGACAATTAATCCGGATGGTACTTACGTCGTCCCGGAATCGATTAACATTGACGGTTTGAATCTTACGCCCGCTAAGACTGGGTTACTTCCTGCTGAGAAGCACAAGAGCGAGTTACTTCACTTCGGTTACGTGACTCCATGGGAGACTTTTTGTCGTGCAGTCTACTCACACAGCCCGGTCTTTCAAGACGACACATATATTCCGAGACATTTCTTCATGTACTCATGGTTTACGACGGTCGACTCTGGTCCTGTTTGACTTCTGATTCGTGGACACATCAATCAATTGAGTGGTGAAACGCCGACAGATTTACGTGTGGGAATGCCAATGCCTACCCGGAACTTGGCTGGCCTACATGTGACCCTTACAAAGACGCAGCGTAAAGCTGCGATTAACTCCCCGTTACAGTCTGGTCGTGACGCTAATGAACTAGAGGATTGGCTTGAAGCTCAGTCGCACCGTTTTCTAATGCTTAGCATTACGGCTGACTCTTACGACTTAGTTATCTGGGTTACGTCTCAGTTTTTAGGACATTTAAATGGGTGGTGGTTGAACCGTTAAACCCAAGCAACTATTCCGTCTACCTATGACCTGCTTGTCGCGGAGTAACGCAAGACCACGTTTCTTCCGAACATCCAAGATGACGCAATTAACGCGTTGCTTATCCTTACGCAGACTCACACCATGAGTTACGCTCTCTACACGAAATAGTACAACGACTTCCTACGTCGATCACGTCCGAACCTGACAGCTGATGTGCAATGTGTACGCTTCATCAACGGACTGGGCAACTTTACGTTGAAGAATCAAGCGAAGTCACACCGAGCTCAGAGGGGTTATAGCCTCACTCTGGTGAAGCTTCAGAACTTCCTGAATGATATCGTGACTGATTCCCCGGAACTCGGTAACGTGAGGTTTACAGCTAACCCGTCCGGTCAACCCACTAAGAAGCGCAACCTTGTTGACCCCCTTGTTGGGGCCTCTAAGATATGGAAGCGCAATGGTGGTGGACGTGGTCGTGGACGTGGTCGTGGAGGCAACAACGGTGGTGACCGTGGTCAACCATCTACAAACCCTAGCCACGATGACTTCAAAACCCTCGCTGATGCCATGACCCCTGAGGAGCGCAAGAAGCATATGGACGAGGGACTCTGCTTCAAGTGTCACAAGAGGGGACACCGACTGTTTCAGTGCCCGGAGTTGAAGGGCAAGGCACCGATGGAGCCACAACAGTCGAAGAAGCAATGATGGTGGCAAGGCTGTTCTACCAGCGAACTAAAGCATCCGGCTACATCTACTGTTCGTACTGACACACTGTTAGCGACATAGGTCGTCGAAACACCTTCGGCATCTCCATCGACTACAGTCGCGACACCTGCAACGCTAGTAGCAGGTCGTCGTCGTCAGACAAAGCAGAGACATAGTCGTAAACTTGTAACCAGACGTTCAATTGATTGGAAACTGGTTGACTCTGTTTTTGACCCTCTGCACGCACGATTCAACTTCAGAGTGGAGATGATGAAGGTCTAAACTCGCACGGTGACTTACCTCAGTGTTCGCCGAGAGACTCGATGCTTGAGAGGGACTTGTCAGGAGAACGGGTGTTCATTAATCCACCCTGGGAGATAGCTGAGCAGGTTGCATAGCATTTTGAGGATTGTTGTCGAACATCTCCGACATCTACGATGGCTGTATTTGTACTACCAAAATGGGCGAACTGACTAAGCACTGGAACTCTACCAAGAATTCCCAGCTCGGACACAACTTTTTACTCGTCAGTCACTGGAGAACCCAGCGCAATAGGAGGTGGTTGCTCCAACTCCTTGGCATGTACAGCTGTGGTTAGTCGACGCAGATTGTGCGTTTTACGACTCGACGCCATCTACAACATCTGACCAACCCACCTCGGTACTTGTACCTTCTGGCGACGCGGAAGAGTCCATCGCTACGATACAACATTTTTTTCCGCCAGCTACAGCCCTAATAACTGACCTCACGGAAGCTCGCCCGTTAATTCGAACTAAGCTGACAGTGAAAAGTCCTGATGGTGGACACCTGATTTCTGGATTGGTGGATTGCGCTGCGACGCTTGATTTCATCTCAGAGGACTTTGTACGACGCTTTGCTTTACAGACTCGGAAGTCTGCGACTAAGACCCTAGTTCGACTCGCGAACGGACAACGAGTAACTTCTTTTACTGTTTGCGATGTTACTTTTGAGCTGGTTCGACACGAATTTCACCGGACGTTTTACGACGTCTTACGTGATTTACGTGCTGCTGATTTAATCCTCGGTTTATCATGGCTTGGTGACGAACATGCCTCTTTACTCTTTGGTACAACAAGAGTTTTTACTCTCATGGACGGCACATCAGTGCAGCCTACGCTCGAGGAACGATGCCCTGAGTGTTTACTGATGTCATCTACTAAGGTGCAAAAACTCGTGCGCAAGACGCGCCGCAGCAGGGGACGCAACGCGGAATTTTACGTCATTGAACTTACACCAGCCGCTGATCAGTCTACAAACTTTCACACTGGTGAGGAGTTAACAGCAGAACAACAAGACAGCTTCCGGTCGTTACTCTACGATGACTTCCCGGAATTACTGCAACCTGTCAACTCTCCACATGTAAGCCGACAGTGGGACCATCCCATTGACACAACTGGCCCAATGAAACGCCATCGGCTCAACAGATTGTCACCTGCAGAGCGCGCAGAGCCAAATCGACAGCTCAAAGACGCAGTGGAGGCTGGTCTGGTCCGTCCCAGCTAAAGTGAGTTCGGCTCGCCAATTCTTTTTGTGCGGAAAGCTGATGGCTCGCTACGTCTGTGCATTATTACCGTGGCCTTAACGAGGTTACGCGTAAAGATGCTTACCCACTTCCGCGTGTGGACGACACCCTTGACGAACTTAAGGACGCAATTTTTTATACACACCTCGACCTCGCCTCTGGGTTTTGGCAAGTTCGAGTGTGTGACCAAGACATACACAAGACGGCTTTTCAGACCCCTGATGGCTTAATGGAATGGGTCGCCATGCCGTTTGGACTATGCAACGCACCAGCAATATTTCATAGGATGATGAATGACATACTTCGCGACTTTTTACATAAGTTCGTTACTGTCTACCTCGATGACGTCTGTATTTACAGTCGAACTATGGAGGAGCACCTGGAGCACCTGCGTCTCGTGCTACAGCGATTTAAGGAGGAAGGCTTAAAATTACGCCTTAAGAAATGTTTCTTCGGACTGCAAAAGATGGAGTACCTGGGATATACTGTGTCCGCCGGTAAAACTTCGGTTTCCACAAAGAAAGTCGAGGCCGTTGCATACAGGCCAGTGCCCAAGACGCAGAAGGAGGTTCGTAGTTTCGTGCAGTTATGCAACTTCTACGCCAGATTTATTCATCACTTTAGCGACCTTACGGCTCCATTGACGGACTTACTGCGGAAGTCCCAGCCACAGAAGGTTACGCTGACGCCTGCATGTTTGGAAGCCTTCGAGACTCTCAAGTTACGGCTCATTTGCGCGCCATGCTTGATCCTTCCGGAGGTCAGCTCGGACGCGACGTTCACCGTGGCTACAGATGCTTCGACAGTGGGGATTGCAGCAGTCATGTTGCAAGACCAAGGAGGAGGTTTTCAACCAGTCTCTTACTGGGCGCGTAAGCTGAATACAGCTGAGCGTGGTAACACTTACTCTGCGTACGACTTAGAAGCTTTGGCCGTATGCGAAGTTGTCAAGCATTGGAGGTGCTATCTTGAAGGGTGCTCTAAGTTCCTTGTCGTAACAGACCACGACACACTGCGACATGTGCTCAGGCAACCAAATAACATGTTGAACAAGCGGCAAGCAAGATACCTGCGAGATTTGCAACCGTTTGTGGGCTCGATGACACTTGCATATCGCAAGGGAGCTCTGAATGAAGCTGACCCGTTAAGCCGGCGTCCAGACTTCGTACCTCAGGCCACAGTTCCATTGTTTTTGGATGGCGAGGTTCCGTCGGAACAAGAATTACGACGGAAGTCCCAGCTGTTGTTTGAAGACGTGCAGTTAAATTTACTGACTGTTAACGCGTTGCAGCTGAGCCCTGAGTTCGCTGATCTCATTCACGAGGGGTGCTCCCAAGACTCGTTTTATGGGGACGAGGGTGAGTGGACGAAAGACAGCCGGATTGAAGCCAGAGACGGATATTTTTGGCGCCTCGATCGCCTCCGTATTCCGCAGAACTCTGAGCTCCGACTGAGATTGATCACAGAGATGCACGAAAGTTCGTCAGCTGGTCACAGAGGAGTTGCTAGCACTCTTGCTAAAGCACTCGACAGATTCTGGTGAAACGAATTCGCCAAGATGTGAAAGATTTTTGTGAGCGCTGCGTCGTATGTCGCAGAGCGAAGATTAAACCGTAGATGGCAGCGACTCTTTACCCATTGCATGTTCCACCCAGACCGTGGCATACAGTTGGTCTTGACTACTTGACACATTTGCCTGAAAGAAATGGCTTTAACATTGTGCTGATTGTAGTAGACCATCTAACTCGAATGGCCCATTTTCTGCCGTGCACAGAGACGGTTACTGCCGAAGAAACTGCAACTTTGTTTTTACAGGGAGTCTACCGATTACATGGACTACCCCGTGTGTTGATCAGTGACCGCGACCCGAAATTCGTCAGTGCCTTCTGGCAGACACTTTGGCGACGCCTTGGCACGCGTCTCAACATGTCTTCCAGTCGACATCCAGAAACATACGGCTTGACATAACGCGTGAACATCACGTTTCGGCAGCTTCTTCGTTGCTTCTGTTGCTATGATGGCTCTTACTGGACTACGCTACTACCACAAGTGGAATTTGCGTACAACGCCTCGCGTGCACTCGGAATTGAACACACACCATTTGAGGCTAATTTCGGATTCTCTCCTGAGGAGCCTCCTAACCTGTTATTCAACATGCGACCGTCGATTTCACTTTCGCAAGACGCAACAGAACGGTTAAGATTGTTACAGGAAATACATACTATGGTGCGCTCTGTGTTACATCTACACAAGGACGAGATGCACGCGCGCACACTTCGCCAGAGGAGACAAGGCGTCAGTCGTCACAACAAACCTTTTTTCTGCGCGGACAACCAAACCGGAAACACAGAGACAGACACCTTGGACATTTTTCAGTGGAGGAGCAGATTGGGAAACACAATTACATATTGAAACTTCTAGCGACAGTACGCTTACATCCTGTGTCCATGTGAACAATCTACGACCCTACTCTACCGCACCACTACGACCAGCTGTCCCGGTAACTGTTCCTGAAGGAGACGACCATGAGTTTGATGTCTCGCACATCTCTGTTGTGTGCATCAAGTCGCTACCTGGACGACGAGGCACATATATGCTCTTCATGACGCACTTCAATGATGACGACATTCTACCTGTCTGGCACCGGTTGAACGAGGTGCATCGAACAACGGCGTTACAAGATTTCTTGGAGCCGCCCCAATGACACAAGTTTGCCAAGACTCAGGCGTATATCGACTTCATGCACGCTCACCCAACGCGCATTCCTGAGTCTCAATAACTGCTTTAGTAAAGGAGCTTAGAACCACGGAGGTCTGCCTCGCGGCGGCCTCAAGATCTGTCAAGAGGGGGAGGGTACGAGTGTGACGAGTACAGTCCTTCAAAAGTACATTGCAGGACATTGTACATGTACTCGTTACAAACGCTAATTCGTGCTTTTCCATAGGATGGACGTACAAACGTGGGTACGTCGCTACTGCAATATTCATAAGGGTACTAATGCTACTGTACGACCAATACCTCCCGGTACGTACAGATACGCACAGTTAATCTAACTAGCTAGACGACGTGCCTAAGCGAGTTCTTTGCCAGCGGAACATGCCGCGTCGTGATTCTCAATGCTAGACGAGCCGCGTCTCAGGACAGATAACGACGGTTAGACAACCCTAACGCCTGACACGTAAGCGAAGCTACGAGGCGTAAGCTAGCTGGGCAGAAACCTATTTAAGCCCATTGCAGTAGAGGGAGGTGACAGAACCATTTAACAATTCCTTTGTTCACTTACAACATATATATATCCTGCTTAAGTACTATAGTGAGACATCTTTCACCATCATCTCTCGACAACATCATTTTGCCATCTCGCAACGACAGAACTAGACAGATTATAACTGATTTGTGCTAGCGTTTAGCTTGACGAGGCTAACCGCCACATAAGTTTGCAACCTTAGACTAATAGTTGAACCTAATCTCTGGATCTAATCATACAACGTAGAGAGAATTAATAAAATTGTCTTAGGAACATGGTTTCTTACAATATGGGTGTGGCGTAAACCTAGTATGTACCGATTTGGGTCTCCTCCATGGTCAGTAAGTCCCCATCTTAAATATCCACGCCTCAGGTGTTCTAGAAACAGCCTTAGAACCTGTAGCTTGTGCCGTCTGCTAACTAAACCGAACTATTACTAGAGGTACAGATTATCTGAGATATTTTGTACTGTCTTATCTTACCTTATCGAACAAGCTTCCATAACTATCTGGAAAGGAACTATAAAAAAAGGAACTATCTCTAGAAATCGCTCGCCGCCGCCACCGCATGCGCATGTGCGGCTGAGCTTGGGTCGGGAGCCCGTGAGCACGGAACTTGGTAGCGGTGAGCGTGACGCCTGCCCGCCTATTCGTGTTTGCTTTTGTCTCGGCGCTCTCCTACGCTGTGGCATCGCGCGGTACCTATACATAAAGTTCTCCTTTTTATCGTCCGCGGTCACTCGCCGTCGGCGGCTCCAATGCGTTTTATTTGTACCATCGCCAGCGTGACCCTCCCGGGATCTTTTATTCGTCGCTCGACCCGCGACCGGGTACAACTACCCGTACCGCCCCTATTATCGGCACCCTCGAGATCCTTGGCCGCTACCGGTACCGCTACAACTTTCGCCCGCGCGTGGTCATCCCCTTCAGCAAGGCTCAAGGCATCGGCACGCGTCATCGCTATCCGTGTACGGGTATTACAACTATTAGTACTGCTCTCAGCCCCCTAAGTTTGTTCTAATCGCTACCCGTACTCGGAGCCCGCTATTTGCAAGGTCATCCGATATCGCTTGGCGCCTCACTACCTACGATACGGCGTTGTATGACGGAGTTTCCATCCGACTCTTGCGGCGGTTGGTACACGGGTACCAAATAGCTTCGTTGCTCTTTTCTTGAGCATCTCCATCGTGGGCTCCAAGGCTCCCCACTACAAGCAACGCGAGGGTAGAGGCGCGACGGACCGGCATCGAGGAGCCCACCACGTCGGCGGCGAATCTTCCCTCCAAGGCACGCCACAGCGCCACCTCGGGCGACTTCCGGTATAGTCCAAGCCACATACCCCCCCCCCCCCCCCCCTTCTTCGACCCCGCATGCTCTACTTATTTTAGGACGCGACACACGTGCCACCCCGGATGGCCGCCGCGGCGACCCGGCCAGGACATAGTCATCGGCGTCCTCCACCGCCACCTCTAGGCCGGTCGCCCGGCGGTGGGGCCGGGTCGTGCCCTATGGCCCCCGCTCCGGGTGACCTTCCGACATCATCACCTAATGTTCAAGCGCCTTCGCATGCCTTACGACGTGGAAATACTCCGTCTCGGTTCTTACCCCCCGCTCCCACAATGCGCTCCCCCGATCCTTTAAGGTGCGTTAGTTGCTCCGCGTCGTTCCCGACCCTTCAAGCGCTATGCGCCCACCTAAATTCCCCCGCGACAACGTGCACTTTTGCGCCCGACAATTGCCCAGTTGTGGATGCCGATCGCCACCTTCTCGCGCCGTGCACTTTTTGCGGACGGTACTTTCGGAGCGGTGGCCTTAGTAGACACCAACATTCGTGCTCTCACCGCAACACTACGCCATCCCAACAGCCGGCATGCGGTGCTTCGCTTCCGCGTGGTCGGCCGTCCCCGCCGCATCCCCAGTCCTTGCCCCCCGCCGTCCAATGGTGCCTTGACCATGGGGCCACTGGCGGGGAGAACTCTAAAGCCTTCTTCGAGTCCTACCTCCTTTCTTTCCGATCTAGTACGTCCTCGAACAGAGTCCCCCAATCGGTGGTACGCCTCGTCAAGCCGGTCTTCTAAGAGCTTGTCGGTTGCGTTTTGTCTTTCCGCGGTAGGGCCACCCAAGGGGCTTCCGCGGAAGCGGCTTGGGCGGCGTTGCTTTTATTCCCGCGCTTAGTTTGGCGCCCCATGGCTGATTTCACTTATGCATGGCATCTGCCCCCTGACCCGGTCGCTGATTACCGTGACAACCGCTTAGCCCATTGGGCGTCTGGAGATCTCGATACGTTGTTTTCCGCCGCTCGCGCCCACGCATCCCTTACCAACGGGCGGGCACCACCACCTACCTCACTTTCGAGGGCCGGTACCGACCCCATCTCCCCTTTGCAACCCTTTCATAACGGCGTCTCGGCCAAGGTCGCCAACCGGGCGGCTAGTCTAGCTGCGGTTGGGGAGTACCGTCGTGCTATGGAGGCCCTAAGCTCCAACCCCGTTGCAAGTGGTCGTGGGGTGCACGAGGAATTATCACAGTTGCACCCACAAGACGACGACGACCTCGCGGACGTGTTGCCGGATCCCTTCTCCCTCCCTCGTATCAAACTCCGTGCTTCGGAAGTTGACATTATGGAGGTCGTAGCTAGATGCCCTCGAAAGTCTAGTCCTCACGTCGACGGTTGGAGGTTTGAAACTCTTCGCGCGTTGGGTTCGTTGCCTCATTCCTTGCCTCTGCCACACTCATCCCGCTAGACAAGCTTGACCCCGAACAACGACGCGCACAAAAGCAAGAACTTCGCGACCAAAAGGGGACGTTGCGCCCGATTGGAATTGGCTCCGTTTTAGTTCGTTTCGCGAATCGCGCGCTTCTCGCCGTAATTGGTGACGAAGTGTCTCAATGGTTGGCTGCTCGGCACAAATTTGGGGTCGGCGTCCGCGGCGGGGTTGAGATCGTACAGTTCATGGTTCGAGCCGCGCTTGACGCTTCACCGGACTGGGCGGATATGCAAGGCGACGCATCCAACGCGTTCAACGAGTTCTTCCGGCGTCCCTTGTTTGAGGAGTTGTCAGCAAATCCCGCGCTTCGACCGTTGCTCCGCGTCGCTACTATGTTGTATGGCCGTCCATCTACCTTGTACGTTTACGACTCATCAAATGCTCACGGCCCGGCCATGCGCATCCCGAGTACCCGTGGAGTCCATCAAGGTTGCGTTATCGGGGCCATGTTCTTCGCAATAGTTGCCTCCCGGGTATACAAACAGTTGGCTGCGATTGCCCCGAACGAATCCGTTGTATGTTGTTATTCTGATGATGGTTACTTCTTGGGACCCCCTGCGTCTCTCGTGGCTATTGGCGACGCTATGCCGGAGGCATATGCTAGTGTCGGCCTCACAGTAACCATCCGCAAAAACTGTTTGTATTCCCCTTTGGGTGTCGGTGATGCTTTCGATAACTTACCCAACGGCCACATCATGCGGGGAGTAAATGTCTCCACGGAAGGGACGAAAGTATTGGGAGGGCCAATGGGTACATCGGATTTTGCTCTAGAAGTTTTTGAAACGGCCTTAAGTAAGTATGAGGCCTACGGCGAACGTCTAAGGGGTCTAGCGGCTCACCGGCACTCTCACAATGCGCTTCGTATCCATCAACATTGCAAC
Organism: Tetraselmis chui; assembly: GCA_026401115.1. Lineage (NCBI taxonomy): Eukaryota > Viridiplantae > Chlorophyta > Chlorodendrophyceae > Chlorodendrales > Chlorodendraceae > Tetraselmis > Tetraselmis chui. The sequence continues at coordinate 33,322 of JAPMLY010001729.1, forward strand.
CGCCGCTTCGGACATTTTGCCCGCACAGTCCCCCGAGGTCTTGGCAGGGGCGAGGGCTACGGCGACACCGTCGTGACCTTCCTCGAGCGCGCTGACAATGCCACCCTAGATGTGGCGGCTGAGATATTGGACCTCCCCGCGGCTAGTCTACCCCGCAACACTCGCTCCGAGATGTCTCTTCCCATACGTTTCGGAGGCATGGGGGTGGGGGACTTGGTTGCCTTGGCGGACGCGGCCCATGTCGGAGCGGCCGGTTTGGCAGTGGGCTCAGCTATCCGTTTCCTCACAGCACAAGATGCTCGCGTGCGCGGGGACTCCCAAGACGAAGTTCCGATGGAGCCGACCATGTATGGACGGCTAGCGACTGCTATGACCAGAGCAGTGTCCCGAAGGCACGGTACACCGGACGGAGACGACGGCGACAACGCACCTATGTGGTCGTTAGAACTCGCTTCGTCGTGGGCGCGCTTAGATGCTGCGTGCGGTTCTCACGCTCTCGCCGAGTCTGAACCCTTGATAACCACAGCCTTAGCGATGCTCCCCCCGCAACGTCCAACGGTGGCTCGCGCAGGCTGCATAGCTGAAGCCCGATAAAACAACGAGCAGATTTCTCGGTCCCTTGATGGTCTACCCTCGCTCGTACCCCTTTCGGCGTTTGCCACGGAGATCTTTCCAAAGCTACAAGCCGGCATCAATGAGTGCGTCAACTTGCTTCGTTTCGCGAAGCTCGCTCCCACGTTTTCCAACCGCGCTCGGCCGGAGTCTAGGCGTTTTGTCTCTCGTCTCGGCCATGGTGCCCTTGCGTTTTTGGCTTCGGACCCGCCTACTTCCGGTCGCTTGGGCGAGCTCCGTGACAAGTTCCCTGAGCACTACGACGCGGTTTTCCGCGTCGCGGTCTGTCGCATCTTCGGCCTACCCTCATCCCGCATCCTCTCTACTCTGCGCTCCCCCACTGCTTGTGCTTCTTGCCATCTCTCGGTTCAAGCTATGCGGGGTGCGTTCTCGTCGGCAGTTGTTGACATGACGGACGATGCGTGGGCCACTACTTTCGCGGACCATTTGGCTCGATGCGGCGGAGATGCTTCGGTCCACACCGCTCACTCTTGGTTAGAGACGGCCCTTGCGGAAATCATCTCCAAGGTTCGTGGCGCACTCGGGGTTGGCGTCGAGGTTCTCGCAGATCCCACGATGTTAGTTCAACTCCCCAACGGCAACGACGGTCTCCCCGCGGATGTGGGTGCCTTGCACTATCACGGCATCCGAGGCTCAAAACTTGCCCTTGATGCCGTGGTTTCCGGTTTGTTCGGCGTTTCTAGCCCCCCGTCACCCGAAGTCGCTCTCCGCCGTGCTGAGAAGACCAAGTTCGAGAAGTACTCCGAAGGGGTGAGGAGTCGGCCCGACATCCGTTTCATTCCTTTTGCTGTACCGGAATTTGGTACTCTCGGCGGCCATGCCACGGCTTTCCTGACGGAGCTAGCCAAGCAGGCAGCCGCATCTAAAGGGATGCATGTGGGCAAGTTGTTGGCCGCCTGGCGTCGAAAGGTCTCTCTCGCCGTCCATGTTGCTCACGCAGACAACGTTTTGCGCGGTTTGTCCGCCGCTGCGGACGGCGTGGAGGCCGCTTCTTCCTCGGCCGGGATGCCTTCCCCTGCCACGGCGCTCTTCACCCGCGCCATGGGCCGCAAGCGTCCCCGTGCTTCCTCGAGCGGTGCGTGAGGCGCCGCATGTCGCTTCCACGTGTTGCATTCTTGGCGTGGCCTTGTAGTTCCCTCAGATTAATCTGCTAGGTTTGTGCACAATGTAGTGCTTTCCTTTTGCCGTGCTTTGGATTCCGTGACCCTCTTGTCACTCTTGCCCTTTTGTTTCCCCTCCCATTTTCCATGTCCGTGCTCATCTTGTTCTTCGTGTAACCAAAACTATCTTTAGAAAGGAACTGTTTAGAAGAGATACTACTAGTAACTATGTACTGTCCGGGGAAAATACGGCAATACAGTGGTACTGCCTTAATGACAATAAAAGAGTAACTAAATAATATCGCTAAGATACAGGTACTATTTCGAAGAAATAAATAATGTCAGATGCTGCCACCTAGATAAGTGGGCCATGATATGACAACTCGCCGAGCAACGTCCTCCTCATCCATCAACTAAGCGTGCGTGCCGACGGATTATATTTTCATGCTACGCGCTAATCCTTCGAGCGCGTAGCATTAGCCGCACTCGCCATGACGGGGTTGAGAAACCCAAGTTGCACCCCCGCCGGGGTCGCTTCTCGCACGAATCATGGCGTCCAAAAACAACTACATCTACTACAACGAAATCACACTACCCTCGTCCGGGCACCACGGTATTGTCTCGCTACAACGCCACGCCTCCTCTCTACCGTTCCCCTGACGGTGTTGACGCGCGCTACACCGCTACAGTAGCTCAAGATGCACAAGCCCTTGGCTTTACACCATTGGCAAACGTGCTCTCGAGTAAGTAGTCGGATATGTAAATCTAGGTGTGCAAACCATGCGTGCCATGTTAACGGGATAGTAGCTCCTGCGAATAACACCACCGCAATTAGCGGTGCGCCATGTCTCAAAACAACACCATATTAGTAGGAGGATGGCGCCACAAACCAATTGACAACATGCATCAACGGTCAACTTTAGCTAGCGCTCTTGCTCGTAGCTACCCTTAAGCCGGTGCGATTCCCGAGCACCGGCACTCTCTGCTTTCGCGCTCAGCCCATCTAGGCTTCGCGCAAACCATCCCACCCATCCCCAAAATTAAGCGCTATTCTTCCCCAAGGCCATGCCTGTGGTGGTCTTTCCGCCCAAATGCAAGAAAACTGATGTCTTGGCAAACTTGCTCGCATGTAATAAATCATTATCGATTATTAAATATAAACCCTAAAAGTCCTAAAAACCCTAAACTATATAAGTACTACATCTCGCTATACGGGTAGCAGTGCTGCGGCAGGGCGGCAGGCGGCCGGATTACGGTGGGTCTACTTCGGGTGCAGTCGCGATTTCCGAGAAAGCCCCATACAGTATGAAATCACCCCCGCCCCCACAGGGTACAGGTACAGGTACGGTATATACAGTTTTATTTTTTTGCGCCCGCCCGGAATATATGGTGGGATACAGGTACCCGTCTTCTTCCGGAAGTTTGAAGATATTACTTCGCGGCATCGGGCGGCATTGGCACCTGACCACCGGGTCGGCAAGTCGTCAGTTCGTCATCTGCACCTGTCGCTCAGCTACCAAGTGCCAAACTCGTGATAGGTGCGTGAAGACTGTGAACGCTAGCGCTAATATATATTGCTGTGAATTGTAGTGGCGAGCAGGAGTGTGCCAGCAAGCTGCGGATGAGGCAAGCGCGATATCTAACATCATCGCACGGCGCCACTGCTAGTACATAAATAAGCTACCCGGTTCTGCTGTTGAAGCATATAACTGAACGTCGCAGAAGGCTCTAGCCTCTAGGCCAGGTATGTTGCTAAATGAAGGCCAAAAGGCGAAAACACATACAATCCCTACCACCTGTATGGCTGAATCACAGAGAAATATGCAGCATGCTTGACCTGGAATTATGACTGCCGCCGCCTGCTCATTCGTATACGGTGCGTGTGCGTACATCGGTGCGTGTATTCTACCGGTTCGGGCGTAGTGGATGCGTGTGCGTACATCGGTGTCGTCACGTTTCGTCACTGTTATACTGTTACGGTGGCTGGCTATCCTCGTACGACCTTTTATATCATGTATACGATCATATCAGTAAGCAAGCACAGACTCACAGACGAGAGCTACGCAATAAGCGAGCCAGAAGAAAAGGTAAGAATGAGAATACAGCACCTGATACATGACGACGGCAATAATAAGAGTGACTGATGTCAGCCAGGCAACGAAACAAAACACGATGATGGGCAACAGCTCGCTCTATATCCATGTCTTTATATGATGTCTCATCTGCACCCGCCAAGTATCAACGTAAGACTCGCTCCGCCAAGGCGCCAATTACACCGCCGACGATAAAATTGACTGGTTACATATTTACCTGCGCGACTGCCATCGTCGTCACTTCGTCGAGTACGCGACCTTATTATTATGTACATATATGAGACGACGAGACACGCGCGATAATTAACAGAAAAAGAAACGCAAAATAAGAGTAACAATTAACAAGACGCAAACATATATAATATGGTAACGAATTTAATGTCAGATCTACGGCAACGAAATAACTTGTGTTATTGATATTCTTTTTGAGCTCGTGCGCTCGTCGTCGCAGAGTCAGGCTACAATATGGTATATATACCAAAAAATGATTACTGAATGTAGTATACTACTCCCTGCCCGTCGGCTTGCAGCGTGCTGATGCGCAGACGTCACGCTTCGCCGCCACTTTATGTCAACGTGAGATACTGAGATAGAGAGCGAGGATGACACGGAGTGCTGGGGCAGCTTGATGCCGTATTGCTAACGACACGTATATATATGACAAAATGGCGACGATCAAAAAAATCTTTGAAATGGTAGATGGGATCGCTGAACACGGCAGCATATTATTCATGCACTGCTATTGGTCCCTTTTAAGGACTTACGCACAAACGAATTCAGCGGAGCAGCACGCATGCATAATATGCAGGCGGGCTTATATGTATTTGGGTTGCAACATTATGTTCGCGTTTCTTTCTGGGTTACCGGCTTCCATTCTTACCGCCTTATTTTGAAGAAGGAACTAGTTCTTTCGTAAACATTCGGGTGGAAATAAGATAGTCCGATTCGAGATGATGCGATAACATTGGCGATGAAGTGCATGTGTATTTCTTGTTGAAGGTGGCGGTCTTTTTCGGAATCACGAGGGAGAGGAAATACTTATTCTGATTCCAGAATGTGCGGCCTTTCGGATAGATATTCTGCTTAGAGTGAATAGTTTAATACCTCATCACAATCTAAACCCCCAATAAACCTAAAAGCCCTAATGTTCGTCGTAATGTTGTTAGTTGCCTCGCTGCATGCATGCATTACTCAAGACCTGAAAAAAACTTAATTGCATGCGGAGAATAACTAATTGGATTGCGCAAAACTACTATTCAGCAGGTTTATTGAGGGGGCAGAAAGGGGAGCCACCCAATAAAACATCGAATATGAACTTTGTAATCGCCTGCTAAAATAAATGAATCTTCACAACAACTATATACCCCTAGAGTGTTGGGTGCTTCATAGGTAATTGGATTCCTTTTATCACATATTAGCGTTTCGTGCGTCGAGCGGAACCCCTTCACCACCCCGCCCCGCCGCTCTGTCTCCCCGGCGCCTATCACAACTTATGCCTGCAATTTTCAATTTATAACTCGCTCGCTGCTTTGCTTGTATGCTCTTGATGCGCAGGCATTGTTCGGAGAAAACGCACACTAAGTGATAAATCATGCCCCACCGAGACGGACACAACATGAGCAATGATGGCAGCACCGGCGTTGTCGTTCAAGACTGGCGGCGGCAGCACCCTTCCGACCATCCCAATAAAAACACTGGGGGCGGTCTTGAAAACCATGCCGGCTGTGCCATGAAACGCCTTGTCTTCAATCCAAGACGCCTATTCCCGGACATTTGTCAACTCAACAACGATGTGGACAACGAGACCAGTGATCACCCGGACGATTATGCCCAGCACCTGACTAATGACACAAATCCACCAATGAGAGCAGCCTTCTTATCAGACAAACCCGGAAGGCAACTGGTGCAGTCTCCTGGACTATCAAGCCAGTCAGATACCGTCATGTGGTGGAAGCCAACTATGGCGAACAATGATGACCAGTACCAACACCACTCACATCAGCAGAGCCCCCTCAGCGCGAATAACCACCACCACCATCGTTCCATATTTCATCAGCACTACTCTTCCAATGGATTACCCGGTGACGATGGACTTTCAGACGGAATTCACACTACTGATGGCGCAAACTACTGTGAGTATCCGTGCGCCGGGAAAGGCTCCACTCTCAATGCTCATGTCAATACGAGGCGCGGCCATGGCGCAGGGCAGCCGCCGTGCCTTCAGCTCAAGCATCGCCCAATTTACCAGCGCGACAGCAAGCGCAGCGGTCATCAGCTCGATAGCTCATTATGCTGCGCGAGTCCCCTTGGGCGGCAGCGGGTGGAGGCCAGCAGCACGATCAATGAACAGCTTCACCATAGCAGCAGTCATGGTTCGATGGCCGCCCTCCAATCCGCCTTTGAAGGCATCTCGAGGGAGAATTTTGGGCAGCTGGTCTACAATGATGCATGGGATGGTAATACACAGTCAACCGGTCCGTGGGTGACATCCACAAACATGTTTCATCAATTTGATAGTCACGTTACACAGCAGGAGTCTGGAAATGAAGGCATGCGCGAGATGGCGTTCCCGGATTTGATATTCGATGAAGTACGTCGTTCGTTAACATTCTTGATGACATGTTGATGTATATATTGATTTAAAGTTGGACTTCTGAAATGTGCGGTTTGTCAATGTCTATCATCTAATATCCCACTCCTGCGTATGTACGCCATTAGACTTGCAATGAATGAAACACCTTCTATGGACAATAACCAGGCAATCTTATGACTTTTTTGGCGCCGCTTGTATACGACCGCAGGAGATTGCGGAAATCCCAGACACACACGCCGAATGGCATGCGTTTGCCGCGGAACATAACGGAGCGGCAATGGTGGCTGCTGAGGCTCTGGCATCTTCGCACACGACGCAAAAAGTCGGATTGTTGATGCCTACTGGTGAAGCCCGACAGCAACTGGAGAATCAGGAGATGGCTGGGCACTACTACAGGAATTCACACCCAATTCCAATGAGCGCGTCATATCGCGAGGCCAGCAAACAGCAAAGCCAGCAGTGGCAGAGTCAACAGCAGCAAAGTCAGCAACACTTCTCATCCACTGCAAACCAGGGGCAGCACTCCTCCGCCCCTGCCGCTGCCCTTATGAGTCACGGTGATTTCGCCGTTGACCTCAATGCAGAGGACATAAAAGGTGTTATCCACGATGACTGCCTCGTGACGACCTCATACATGGAAATCAAGGTAGAGGAGGACTGCAATGCTAACGGTGGACACTACAATGATAGTTGGTGGTTGCAACCCCAGTCGCTTGCTCAGCAGGAGCAATCCAACATCCATCGTGCGCACAATCGAAATTCCAGCTCCTCACTGCCGAGTAGCGCAAAGCAGAATCCATATTTCCCGCAGCCATCCAAGCATCCGAGCGTTTCATTCGGTGACTTGACTGAGGACGCCATCCTCGAATCTTCAGTCAATCCGCCAGGTAATACTATGTAGACTGCACATCGTATGCACATACAAATTACTCTTCTATCATGAAGGTTCTCATAGTCCCACATCAATCTGTCCATCCTCACGTAATCTCAACCATTCCTCTTTTCTCTGTTTTCAAATTTATCTTAACTGCACACTATCCACTGCGCCGACTATTTTTGCCGTCGCTAGATTCGCCAATCAATTCACGCATTATTTCCGTCGTTCACTCATCCAACCGTCTATCGAAACCCCGCGCTCCCGTGACGTTGTGCAGTTATCCCCAGTGTCAAAAAGAATTACATACCCTCCTGGAAATGATGTGCGCTGAAATGACTTCTGTTATGACGGCTTCACACATGTTGTTGCATCAGGCTGGAATGCGCCGCCCCGCTCTGGTTACATCTACTCAAGCCCTGTCAAAAAACGGCAATGCCTTTTGAACGGCCACCAGTCATCCCTTGCCCCAGGTCAGCAGCCGCCAGTCGGTGAAGTGCCTCATCACGCTGAAGAGGCATGCGTGACTCCGAAGCGTGCATCAAAGGTGAAGAGCATCCTGGAATGCTCCGCTGTGGAGGCTGAGGCATTGAAGAAGAAGGCGGAGAGGCGGCACAAGGTTTCTGCAGCTATTGCTGGCGCAACACGTACTGCCACCGCCCTCGCCATAAAACAGCCTGCTTCCAAACTCCGCGGCATCACCCGCCACAGAACCACCGGTCGCTACGAAGCCCACCTGTGGGATTCTGCAGCGGAGCGCGTCTGCTCTGACTCCCCTTCCGGCAGAAAGCGTGGCAAGCAGGTAATCCGTGCATTCTCACTATTAAATGTACAATCACCCTCTCATAGCTCGGAATGACGCATTCACATAAAAAAACACGTGCACACAGGTACCTAGTGATTTTTCAGCAGAATTAACAATGAGTTGCTGATGGCGGTTGTGGTTGTTGAAATGATTGCCATCCGTGTCTTTAGATATATTTGGGTGGATATGCCGACGAGGCTGAGGCGGCAAAGGCATACGACAAGGCGGCCCTTGCATTTGGGGGCGACAAGACTCGCCTCAATGTGAGTGTAGCCAGTTCATCGTTCCCCGAATGAACTTTACTGTCGCTCTTTTCACACACGTTGCAATCACCTCTGCGAAACCACTCGCACGCAATCATTTGTTAGCGATATCCTGAATCGTATCTGACAGTGTGCCCTATTGGAGTGCAAATATGTACTATTGACTTTTTCTAAAAAATACGCTTCAACAGCAAATGATGATGGCTATTTTGACGTAACCGTGACAAAAACGTGAAGTCTCCATTTATAATACCATCGATTATGGTTCATCGTTAAATGTGGTTGTCATGATATGCTAAAAATCACACCGTAATATATCAAGCTCAAAAGAAGTATCCGGGTATGTATTTCACTGTCTGAAAATGTTTTAATGTATCGCCGCATATACAGTTTCCAGACCACGACTACTCTCAAGAGATTGCGCCGTTGAAGGGCCTGACCCAAGAGGCCGTGGTGGCGCTCCTTCGCCGCGGCAGCAGCGGCTTTTCGCGGGGCGCCTCGAAATTTCGTGGCGTCACCAAACACCACATGCAGGACAAGTGGGAGGCCAGGATTGGGCGATCGGACGGCAGGCGCTACATGGTGAGTTGACCGAAACGTAATGCCTGCTTAGGTGCCGACGTCACTGCCTTCTCCGTTTCAACAGCACGGCAGAGCTGCTTTGCTCGGTAACATAATCAATAATCTGGGGGGAATTGTGATAATGCGCGCCGTCGAAAACACTTGCTGAAAAAATATACTAAATATCAAATTGTGTCACTCTGAAATAAGTATTTGCTAAACTAATGTATGTGAAATGAGTTGTGTTGGTGTTATCTGCAGTATCTCGGGACCTTTCCGTCCCAGGAAGACGCCGCTCGTGCCTACGACCGCGCTGCCATCAAGTACAAGGGCCCCAACGCAGTGACCAATTTCGACGTCAACGAATATTCTTAAACCGTAAAAACGCAAGCAAGTTTCATCGATGGCGACAATTTACCGAGGAGTCTCTCGTAGCCCATTAGCTGCTACAACCTGGCTGGCTGCTGCACTCAGTGTGTATTGTCAAATTATTGACGTGATTGGCGCACCACCAAGGACGACTTCTTACCAAGTACTACTTTCTCAACGACATGAAAGCGTTGGCGACATCAAGAGCACACGCACCCCCAATTTATTACACATCCGTTTCAAGAACACACTCAACTGGCATTTATTCTAGAGCGTTTGAGCGAGAATTTTGATAGACGACGATGGTGAGTGCTCATGTATCCCTCATCAGTCGGAACTTCAAGCATATGCCGGATGGAGAGCCAATTTAGTTTCTGAGCTCCAAAGTAGCGCATTATATGTTATATCGTATTCAAGTATGGCGTTTGATGTGCCGCCGTGATGGCCGCACAACAGTGTAATTCATCCCAGCAATTTGTTCTGGTTCCACATGGGCACTTCACAGCTAGCTAAAGGTTGCACCCACCTTTACCGCGCTCTGTTCATTATTGACAATCGATTGCGGATTTACCTCATGGCGATTGATAAGTACCGTTCCACAAATATCACATTTGGTCACATACGTGGCTTGCAAGTGAATGCCAACACATTGTATAGTCGAATGTAAGTAGCCACCATGAGGGAAAATATATAAGCCGACTGTTTTATCATTACATACGAGTGGCCTGTCGTTATTTGTATTTTTGTAAACATATAAACACAAACCTTATGTGTCTCACTATGTATTTTTGTAAACATTAAGATAGTCCATGGAGGCCCATAGTCGTGATACTTCTTTTTCACACACAAACACACACACACACACACACACACTCTCTCTCTCTCTCTCTCTCTTCTCTCTCATTATGTATTGTTTTGTAATTATGCACACATTTTTTTGTAATTGTGCATAATACTGTGTGTCTCACTCTGTATTTTTGTAATCACAGAAATAATGCTCCGGTACCCATCGTAGTGATGCGCAGTAGTTAAAGACGAATCCTACCTTATCCCAATATGTGCGCAATACCCCAAGTCCATGTTTTTTCCAAATAGAAAATATCGCATTTGTAGTAATAAAATCCAATCGAGCCGATGATAAGGGGACACACCGACAGACAGACAGACAGAGACACACACAAAAAGATTTTAGCAAATGAATGTAGCAGGATTGCAAATTTGCTCGTCAACTCCGAAGCCCCATCGTACTGATAAATACATTATATGACCTGCAGTCATCCTTCGTAATCTTAATTCTCTTACAAGAAAAAACAGTGGAGGCCACCAAGCAAAAAGAAGAAAAGAGGAAAAAACCTAACCCCGAGGAACAGGAAGGCATGCCACCGCGTCAACACTTCGCAAATCCCGCGATACGGGAGGCTAACGGGTACCATTAGGGCTTAATGTTTTTGGAACCCATCGAACCCGGTTCACTAGTACCGAAATTATTGCAATCCTTATTATATGAAGTATCGCGCTAATCCATGAAGCGATGAATGATACTCGACCGACATCTGTGGCGATTTTGAGTAATCATATACGGAATATCCGTCCTTGGATATATTATTTGTAATGCTTTTTCTTGTAAGAAATTTTTAATATTATTTGTAATGCTGCGTCCTTATCGGAAATCGCGACAATTGCACATGTACCATAGACCCGCACTCCTGCTGCTGCTGCTGGTGCGAACGGCGGACGAATAATATATAGGCGGACGACGAATAAAGGCCGCTGATATTTCACAGCACCAGCATCAGCACAGGCTCGCTGGTACCACAGTGTGCCGCAATACTAATGGAAGCCAGACACAGATTATTGTTTCGTGCATGTGGCAGTCTGAATTTATTTATTACCTATGAATAATCAAAAAATGCTGCGACCCCCCACCCACAGCATAAGCCCTAAAACCCTTTTCCTGCTTGTCCTCGTGTCCGTGCTCACCGCCGTGCTTCCCGAAATTCAACAGCCACGACATAGCAGTACATACGGGTTGCATTTATTCAAGTGATGGATGGCGGCATATACATGCAATACCGAATGGGTACCTACAGAGTTATAATGAAAACCCCCAGAAATTGTATAATAGGCCTCCAAGTGGCCTCCGCGGTGGCACCCGCTACCCAAGTGACTAGCTTACAACTTCCGACTCCCGATGCTCTTACTCGCTTGGGAGATTCTGGGGGCCACATCCAACGGGGCATTTCGCGCATTCTTCGTGCCCGGGCCTACCTTGACCTCTTGGCGTTTTGCAGACCTTCCCCACCGGACTATATGAGGGTGACTTCGGGTACGGGTCGCGGGGCTTTGGCTCTCTTTTTCGCTTCACATGAGTCCAGTTTCAAGGTGCCATCCGATTGCTATATGATGGCAGCCCACCGGGTGCTTGGCTTGACTGCGGAGCGCGCCGCTCATGTTCGAAAATGCCCTCGGTGCAATGAGGCCCCTTCAGAATCTCGCGGGTATGGATCTTCGTCGACGGTATCGGGCATCTTTATGTCGGGTGAGCGCTCAACAGCCGCTATGCTCATGGACCATATCCCCCGGTGCCCGTGCTCTTGGTATATCATTCAACTCCATGACCGCATTGTCCACGTGCTTGAAGAGTTCATGCTTGAAGCGGGGGCTACTAAGGGCCGGGACTTGCGGTTGGAGGTCCGCCGTATTCGGTCGGGAGCTTCACGTGATCGTCCTGGGGATGTGGTTTGGTTGGACTTCATGGCTCCGCACCGCCATCTTGTTGTTGATGTGACGGTTACAAGTGCTCGCACGAACACCAACGTTCCTCGTATAGGTGCTCGCCTTCCTCTCCCTGGCAGCCTTGCATTGGGAGCTCAGCAAGGCAAACTTGATGCGGACCTCCGCACTTCCGCTTTGCTTGGCACGCCTTCGGTTCAGTCGGTCCATGACTACTACCCCTTCGCCATGGAGGATGGGGGCCGGTTGGCGCCGATGGCGGCTGAGTTGGTCGATCGCTTGGCTATTTTGGTGGCTGTACGTCGCTTCCCTGGCATGGGGGCCGCTGACTCTCGTTCCTTGCGCTCTGACAGTTATGTCCGTATGCAGCATTTTGTTCGTCGATCTACTTCTCTTCCGTTTCGGCGTTTTTTGGGGGATGTGCGACGAGAATTCATGCAACGTCTTTCTGCTGCTCTTCATGGCACTCTGGGTTCTTATCTCCGCGACGCTTTTCAGGAAGGCAGTGCTGATGCTGTGGCATGCCTTCCTGTTCCTCGGGCTTAGGGTTTTTTCTTCCTTTCTTTCTTTTTCTTGCTTGGTGGCCTCCACTGCTTTTTCTTGTAAGAAAATATTGTAATAATAGGCCTCCAAATTCACAGAATTATACATCAATATAATGAAGTCAGGCGGAATCAGAAAAATACAGCATTTACCTGATGGCACGTTTTGCCAAACATATTATACTTCCTACAACTTAGCCCAAAGACCACTACAAGCTTGGCATGGGCGGGGAAGATTAGCGCTAATGATGGGTTGGGTGAGTGGGTTGCGCGAGCTAGATGAGCGAGCGCAAAGCAGAGAGTGCCATTTCTCGGGGGTTGCACCTGCTTTAGTGTTGCCGCTAGCTAGTGTTGTTGGAGGCATGGCTTGGGGCGTTGCACGAAGCGTTTCCTCAGTCCTCGAGGGTTACCTCGAAGACTAGGTAAGACGCACCGCTTTTACAATAAGGTTTTACCGTTGAGGTGTGCGTTCTGTCACATATGTAAGTAAGTTTTTCAAACCTCTAGATTTAAAACAATCAAACTATTTACCCGATGGCACGTTTTGCGAGTATCTTAAAAGCCGGAGGCTTGCGTAGCCTAGTCTTAATGAAGCGGTTTGGCTTGGACGAGCCAGCCGAAGTACCGCCACGCCGCTGGAGTAGGGGTCATGGTGGGGTCTATGCATTTGCCTTAAGTCACGGACCTCTTTTTGGCCCATCCACCCATCATGTATTTGACGACGTGGAGTTGGGTCCCGATGCATCTAGCCACGGAGGCGGTACCTTTTCGGAGGCTGTGCGATGTTCATTTGAAGCCTTTTGTAGGTGCGGCACCAATGGCGGTGTAAGCGTCAAGGAGCATGGCGGAGAGAGTAGCAGTTGCTTACCAAACGCAAGAAGCGAAGCTCCATAGCGCGGCAGGCGGGGGGGTGTTGTAGAAGTTTTTGCAATAGGCGATCCGTTGAGTGCAGTACCATTCTAGGAGGTCAGCGAGGGCGGGGTTAGTGGTAACTTGTAAAGGCATGATGGGTTTGTCGGCCGCTTTGCGTCGCTGGTGGCCTTTCGATTTCCGGACGATCAGCCATATTTGTCCGGATGGTCGGTCGATTGTTAGGTCATGGGTTAGGCACCGGACCCCGGATTCCGCTGTGCAATAGAACGCGTAGTTGGTACACACCGCTAGTATGGCTCTGGACTTAGCGATGAGGTGTCGTGAGGGTGGCGTCCACGTTAGGTGTTCTCAGAGTTGGCATGCGGCCTCGAGGAGCACGCCAACTAGCGGGGCCGGTAACGGTAGGAGGAGTCCGCGGCGAGTAGACGTTCTTGCTGTATTTCGAGTTCGCCGACGGCAATCGGCTGTTTTTGGTGGTTGAGAAAGAACTTGTTCATCGTTGAGTAGTACTATTGCAATGATGTAGCGGCGACGGTGCCGTGTAGGCCTAGTCATGCTGTGTAGCGGACGATGGATTGCGTGGTAGCTTGCAAGGGGTGTATGTCCTCTTCATGGCAGAATGCGGCGAACTGGCACATACCACTGTCGTAGTTTGCGTAGGTTATCGGTGCGATGGAGTTGTTCAGCAGGTTGAGAGCCGTTGTTCCGACTTGGTCGGTTCCTAGCAGCTTGCGTAGTTGGGCAATCATAGTAGACGTCCACGGTGCGTGCACGTCAGGTTCGCGGAGCTTGTAACGGGCTGGTCGCGGGTGTACTAGTGGGTGGACGGTGATGGAGCGTACGTCCGCGATGCTAGGTTTGGGAGTCCGCAATTTGCGCCATATTGCCCCTCTGCGGGTGTGTAGCCATGCCGGCGTGGCAGTCGAAAGGTCACGACGCTCCATCCTGGAAGGTCGTCCGACCCCCTCGCGCGAGGTGTGCCGTCCGGGGAAGAATAGGTCGCGTGAGGCGGGGTAGTGAATGGTCTCGGTGGCCATGTTGTGTAGGTGTTGGAACCATGGTTTGTGTGACCAATAAGGTGCGATGACGGTGGCTGCAGCACCCGACTGGCGTAACTCTGCGCAGAGGGCGGGTAGCGCGGCCCATGGGGGGTTGCAGTACTTGGCTTCGCGTTGCCATACGGCGTCCGGCAGGTGTAGACTGTCGACGTCCTCGCACTTGGAGTCGCGCCACTCGGAGTTGAAACGGGGGAGCTGTGCGTTTTCCATCGTTCCGAAACGGTTGATAGAGTGTTGTCCCCACTCGGCCTGTAGGTAGCTAAAAATTTGGGGGTTTAGCTGCTAGTCGTCCCGGTCGAGCTCCCGGTTGAGGCTGTCGGCCTAGACGTTCGCTGCTAAGCGAATGTACCTAGGTCTGATGCTGATGTCGTGGACGTCCAGTAAGTGCTAGAGCCGCCTTAGTTCGGTCATCATGACGGGAGAGCGAGTGGTTAGTTTGGATAGCGTTGTCATCACGGCGGTATTGTCCACGTGTAGCAAGACGTTTCGTCCCCGCATAAGGGGTAGAAAGAACTCGATTACGAGTCGCACAATTCGTAGCTCCTTCCATGTTATGTGTTGGTGTCGGTCGTCGTCGTACCAAAAACCACTTGCATGATAAGCATGGTTGTCGTTTAACACGGCTCCCCATCTATACCCAATGGCGTCGTCGTGAAGGTACGCCGTTCCGATGGGTTTGTAAATTGAGCATCCGTTGTGTTGGTCGGGCATTGTCCGCCACCACTCGAGGTCTCGCTTAAGTTCGTGTGTCATCCGAACTCGTCCGCCACATCCTTGACGTGTAGTCAGTACGGAGTGGAACTCGCGGAGAAAGAAACGTGTTGGCGCGATGGCGAGGTAGAGAAACTGCGCCTTTCCAACAAATGCCGCTAGTTGTCTGACGGGCAGCCAACGGGCGGTGCTTGTTGCGCGGCCGAGTAGCGCTAAACCCTGTTTGGAGAGGGCTTATTGTTTGTCTACCGGGGCTCGAAGATCGACGGGGAGGAAGAATCGGCGCGGCGGGTCACACCATCACTTCTTCGTGGGTGGCTTGGGTCCTTCGCCTATCTTAGCACCGGCAGCCGCTACTGGTGCCGCTGCCGCTGCTGCGGCCTTGCGTTTGTCGGTAGCCGCCTTCTTGGCCTTGGCGTCGTGTCCGGGTGGCATGTCTGTGTTGCCTTCGCGAACGTTGCTCCATCAGCTTCTTTGATGGCGGCATGTAGGCTGACTTCGAGCGTTCTGTTGACGAACGCTTGGCGTATCTCGTCCAATGGGCTAGAGACCGCGGTAGGGCGCGGGCGGCAAAACCGCTCGTGGGCGAGTTCAGCAAACACTCGGTCCGAATCCGAGCTCGTTTGTCCGCCCTTGCTGAGGTGGAGGAAGCCCAGTCGAGTACGGGCGGCCTCCTCCGTCGCTGCGTGGGTGCGATGACCTGCTCTGATGAGGGCAGCGGCTGCCGCGTTCTTCATCGATAAAGGAGGGCCTGTGGACAGTGTGTCTAGTGCCTCGCCGATTGCCGCGTTGGCGCAGCTGCCGAAGAAGGCATAACACCCAATGTGGAGGTACTCGTCGTACCCCGCTTGAGATTTCCTGTCGTCAAGGAAACGCGCCGTCTCGTCCGCTAGCGGCAAGAGGCGGGGTTCGTCAATGTCGCGGGGGGCGGCGTTTGGCCAACATGAATGACCTTTCCGTAGGTGGAAAAGTCGACGAATTCGGGCTCGTGGAGTTACGACGGGAGCCATAACGCCAAAGAAACCATCGATCCTCGTCATTTCAAAGTTATTGACATCGGTGATATGAATGAATGATTGCTTTGCGGGCTTATTAGACCATTGGACGAAATTGTCTTTGAAACCTGTATTATAATAAGAATTTACATAAACTTTAGCGATATGCGGGCGACATTCTCGAAACTAAGTTCGTCATACGGTCGCGAGCCATAGAAAGGTCCACCTACGACCGCCCTTCATGCTATTTTGTCATTGATCCGGGAAACCCCTACCACGGTTACCCATACGGTCAACCCCGCGGAGCCGGAGTACGTTCACGACTCTCGCGAAGACATAAGATTCCCATCCCTCAACTATTCACAAACAATGATTTATGCCTTACACGCCTTACAAATAGTGCAGGTTTCAACGGGTGGGATCGCGGGCCATGGGATCCGCGTGGGGAGAGCGAAGATGCTTGCATCGATGGCGACAAACACCTTCTGGCTAGCGACTACGGGTAGCGAGAAAGTGGTGAAACAAGTATAAGTACACGTAGCGATAGTCTTTGTAGCATGCGATATTCCGCTAATCACTCAGCAGCAAGAAATAGCAATCCCGTGCATGGCGTTGCTCCCCTGGCCCCATTATGTCCAACCTCCGACTGCTACCCCGGCTTCCTCTCTCCTTGTCCACCCCTCTCCCCTCCCCCCCTTTGCTCGGCGAACGTCCCATGCCACCATGTGATGTGGGTATGCTGGTTGGTGTGCCCGCGATGATGTCCGTGCATCGATTGCCCGACGTCCTCCCCATGCCTTTCATACCGGCATCCTTACCGCTCGGCGCCCTTTTGCTCTCATGTTTGCCGCTCCCACGTTACGCCTCATGCCTGCCCTTCGGCTGCTTCCCTCCCCCCCCTCCCCCCCGCTCAAGGGTCATGGCCTCGTGGGCCTCTATTGTCCGCGTTGTGTGTGCGTCTGTTCGCTCCGTTGTTGCTCGACCCCATGTAAGACGTCCCGGGCGGGGTGGTGTGCGTCGTGCTGGTCGTGTGCGTATGCATGGTGCTAGTGTTAGTATTGGTTATTCCTTTTCATTTTCATTTTAATATAGTTGGTATTTGTGGTGTGTGTGGAGATGGCGATGTGCGTATGGCATGTGCTAGTGTTGGTGGTCGGTCTGTGGTGCTAATGCACGCGGTGAGCGTGGTGATGGTGGCGTGCGTCTAGTTGGTGCTTCGGTTGTTGGAGATGCTTGTGATGCGAGTCATGTTGGTGGTGCGCGTATGACGGGGATATTGGAATTGGTGGTGTGAGATGTGATGGTCCTTGGGGTGCGCTTGTTAGTGTTGCTCATGTTCATGCTCTTGGCGGTGTACGTTTAGTTAGTTCAATTGCTCTTGGAGTTGTTGGTGGTGTGCGTGGTGCTGGTAGTGCGTGTGCCGTTAGCGTTGGAGCTTATGGTGTGAATGGTGATGATGATGGGAGTGCGCGCATGGTTGTTGTTGCTGCTAGAGGTATCGGCGGTATAAAGTTGTTGCCTTTGTTCAAACTCCTGCACACGTCGCAGGAGTACAATCCAAACCTTATCTCCTGACAGCGAGCACGAATGAGTTTGACGAGGGCACATCGCACCAACCTTTGTATTTAATGAATGATAAATGGGAGACTATAGCCTCCACTCGATGTGATCAGAGAATAAAGATATAGCGAGTGCGGACCGGACTGCCTAAAACATACATGTATTCTCTTATTGGTAAATACAGACAAATAAGAAGGACTCGCGCAAGGATGGCGTACAGCCGAGCAAAAAGTGCGGACAATATCGGAAGCGAAACAGAAAGATAAAACAGTCGTGCTACAAATCCATTTCCACGACGCCTTCCAACGAGGTTAAACTAATCGGCAACAAAGCTAAAACTTTTAGTCTTTAAGAAAACAAACAGTTTTAACATAGAAAGGGAAAAAGAAGCCAGTAAAACGAGCGAAGCCTGCACAACGCGATATACTTGCGACCGGACAATGCACAAATAGTACACAAACCTACAGAAGTGAACGCACCTTATGAGCTTTGAGCTTGGCGGCTTTGAACTGTTCCAAGGCGTCCCCCCATTTTGCCTTGCCTTTTAACATTAGCAGCGTACTCCGTCTTGTTGGCCTCTTCAGGCAATCCCTCCCACCTAACATTAGAACCGGGACACCTTGCAATCTTAACCTCTGCGACAATGAAAGCGACAAGATATGACTCGCGGCCAATATATATACCCCCCCGACTTGTAGCGGTCATGTAAACACAGTCACCGTGATCGTATGTCGACGCCGGTCTCTCGTCGCTTCCTTTAGCGCTCCCCCACCCTTGTTCTTCTGGGGGGCGGGGAGTGTGGCAAATCGACGACATTTACCTCTACCCATATTAACTCGTAGATGGTATGTGGCTATGACAACAACGGAGAGTGCGGATGTCAAGACTAGGTTGTGCTGTGCCACAGATATAGCTAACGATTTCGCGGTTTGTTTTCGAATCGCCAATCTTCATACATATGTAATCTTGAATTGACGGCCCAGCGCATCGCTGTGATGATGTGGCATATTGGTGTGTGTCAGAGACTTTCCACTTGCTCTTCATCTATTAGCAACAATACTATACTACGAAAGATAAGCGTGATACAATCACGCGGACGTACGGTTGGAAAGCGCGTGGGCGCGTGGCACACGCTACACTAACAATCACGGCGGCATCAACGGTGGAATACATCTAGAGCGTGTGGATATAGCCAAATTTTACGCGTCTTATCTGTATTCAAGTGAATCGATTTGGCCTTCTACCAAAACGGGGACTAGCCGAGATAGAATATGTGCCAGTTGTACCCCAGTTTGGATAAATCCGTACATCGTGGGCTTCCAATACAAACAAGTAAGTTGATGACTAGGTTTCGGGCACGGATAATCCATTAGGTTTAGGATTCGGATTGATTACAAACTCTTGCTCTTTCTTCTCGACATTAATTGAAACCTCCAAAAATGGTGAGACATCTAAAAAAATTAAGATACCACTAGTATCGGCTCCACGCCATGGAGAGGGCATTAATAAGAGTTGTGGTTGTTACTTTGAGTTCTTGCCAATGTTCCTTGAATGAAGGGGCGGTGTTAAGTTCGACCCCGAGGACTCGGTAGGTCTCCGAAGGGCCGAAAGGGGATATGGGGTAGTTTGACGGATCCAAACAGCGGCGGCCTACAACGGCTCGTCCGCGCCCGCGGCGGAGCCCACCAGCGGCCGCGCGCCGGCAAGCGCGTCGCCCCCCCCCCCCCCCCCCCCCCCTTACGCGCGCCGTCTGGGAGCCGCGCGGCCGAGCGCCCCGTGCCGCCGCGCCCCACGGGCAGCACCGCGTCGAAGGCGGCGGCGGGCAGCACGCCGACGCGCGCAAAGTGGCGGTCACGGAGTTCGCCGTCCCGGGCGCGCGCGTACGCAGCGAAGCGGAGCAGGGAGGCGGGCGGCTCGCTGTCGCCGAGCGGCTCCGTCAGCACGACGTCCGCCACGTGCAGCGCGGGCGTCGCCACCCCGCCGTCCGCGGCCACCGCTAGCCCGGGCGCCGCGAGCGACGCGGGCGATAACAAGACGTCGCGCGCGCAGGTAGGCCGGCGAAGGCCGAGAAGGGCGCGTCCGCCATCGCGCGCGCTTTAGTGCGGTTCCGCCAGAAATTAGTGCGCGGGGCGGCGCGTCGAGACCCCGATGGACATCCTGGGCGCCAGCTGCTACGTCGTGGCGGCAATGCGCGCGATCTTCGCGTTGCGGTGCGTGCGCGCGCGGCTCGTGCAGCCGGAGCACGAGGCTCCGAACCCTCCGCAGGAACCGCGGCCACCTCTTGCGGCTGCAGCTCCAGCTCCGCGGACTCGAGCTCGGCGGCGAGCTCGTCGGGGTCGAGCCCCGCCTGCTCGAGCTCGAGCTGCACGCGCTCGAGCTCCGCCTGCAGTCCCTCGTATCGGCACACGGTTTTTGGTATACGAACGGTACCACGCATTCTCCCGAGGCACTAGCGATGGTACAAATAAACGTACCGGAGCCGGTGACGGCAAGTGACCGCGGTCAATAGAAAATACAGAATTATATGTATGGGTACGGTGCGATGCTACAACGTAGGAGAGAACCCATAGACAGAAAACATACACGAATTGACGGATATGCGTCATGCTCACCGCTACCAAGTTCCGTGCTCACGGGCTCCCGAGCCAAGCCCAGCCGCACATGCGCATGTGGCGGCGGCGGAGAAGAATCATCTCTTTGCAACATCATTGATTTAATTCGTCACATATAAAATATTACCATTTGTAATTGCTCGGGTTACCGGCATGGTACCGAGGTTTGTGGTGCTTTCTAATTTAAAACTTTCGTACAAGAAAAAGCAGTCGAAACCACCAATCAAATAAAGGGAAAAAGGAGGAAAAAGCCCCGTAGGCCTAAGCCCAAGGAACATGGGGGCATGCCACAGCATCGGCACTACCCTCCTACTGCGGTGCTTTCTAGCGGTGTTCGAGTATATATATTTGGCACATATGCTAATTTTGCGTGCGTCGTATTTGAGGGTGGTGTATTCTTAGGAGCAAATGCCCGGGGCGGCTCTTCATGGGTCGGGAGATGAGCATGTAGGACTAGGATCGTTCGCCTTGGTTGAACTCATCGGTGCAAATTATGCAGTGTGCTTCGGGAGAACCGCCAGCATCTACTTGATTTTCTACCATGTCGGTGAGGTAATTTTCCTTGAAGTTAGTGGGCGATTTATTTAATTTGATTTACCGATCTGTGTACGCAATCCGGCAGACGAGATTTGATGGCACGTAAGATGGGGCGAGGATCTCACGGTGGGTAGAATGGTATCTTATTTCAGGAAACGGGGCTGCGCACGTAGGTGTAGATGGGATTTAAAGAGCATACGCTATATTATCAGTGAGAAAGGGCGATATGACACATAGTGGGGGGACAATTTGCGGTGCGGTTTATCATAGTGTGGGAAGGTGGAGTGGAGCAAGTAATCATCCATTGATTTGAATGCCGTGTGGAGGGGTCCGAATCGATGCATAAAAGTTCGCATATTCTCTCGATTTGTTTCGTTCGAATTCTACAAATTTAGATATAGTATCCATTTAGGATGGTATTTACAGCCACCGCGAATGTCAATGGAAACGCAGTCATGCCTGAAATTTAACATGTCGTGCACAATTTGTTTTTCTCGAGGGGGTTCTTGCAGTTGTCAAACATCGTACACATGCTTTGATAGTATGTTATAGCAATGTAATTGTTGCGCATGTTTGTTGCGTTGCACGAAATGTGTTGTTGCATGATGTCATTGAGTGCTGATTCGATGACCGCTCACGTTACGGGTAGGTAGGAATATTGCAATTTGGAGGGCAGGGACTCTCATATTGGGTTGAGAAATACATGTTTGTTCACTATGTCCTTTGGTTCGCAAGACATTATAATTTTTATTCTTAACACCGGGACATCCCCCTCCCTCCGACAACAAAGTTATGGTTTCTGCATTGCATTTACCATAGAGTTAGTTAGTGTCAGCGTATTTCCCCTTATAGCCCTGCATGTTACTTTATTCTTACATATTGGTAACAATGTACAATTTCAACATTATTTCTTTATTATTAATATATGTAAGCTAGCCAAGGAATTGCTTCGTCTTAGTTGTTGCTCTGATGTGCATGAAAATTTGATGTCGTACTACACTCCTCCACAAAAGTCCGGACAATATTTCGCACTTTCGCAAGTAGAAAATGTAACCATGCGTCGATTTTATTGATAAATATCATGAGATCCCATGCAATGCTTTTGCGCGCAAAATGGAATGCGCCGACAACAACGAGGGGCGAATTAGACCACTGCCGGGCTTGTATACTTGGGGTTATCGCGCACGCACCTGTGCGGCACGCTCTTTCAAATAGTCGCCGTGCTAGTTAGACGAAAAGAGTAACGGGCGCACAACGCCGCAATATGAACGTTGATGCGACGGTCGTGCAAATATAATGCATAGGCGACGGAGGGAGGAAGTGTTGGGCAGGCCGTTGTGGGGGAAACGAACGAAATCGCGTATGTAGACTTAACACCGATATGCGCACAACCCAAGGGCAAGCCGCTTTCGGCCACAATGTTCAAGCGATCATAACTTACTCACATATGGTAAAAACGTTTTAATAACATGCCATGTCGGACGCGTCTTTTCAATGCGCGTCCAACACATTTACTCCGGAGCTCAAACACTCACAAATTGATTTGTTATGAATTATTTTGATTTACGAATTATTCCGGCAAAGCTGAGCCGCAATGCCAAGCAACACCCATCGAATACGGCTCACCTGCATTGGCGATTTGTGCGGGGTTTATTGATATATGCTTACCAATTCTTCATTCCTATTGATCTCCGAGCCTAATTCCCGACGCGTGCCACGCGTGGGGCGGGTGTGGTTGGCACAAGCACATATCCAAGCATTCCAAACACCACCGTCAACGTGAGGCGTCCCTAACGGCCAAGTTGGACCTCGCCCCTCCCTTAAGCCAATCGCCCTCGCATGTTTACAACGTGCCAAACCTGCGTCATGTGCGTTTTTGCTCGCTTGCTTTCCAAAAACATCACCCGTGCCAGCGGCGTGAACTACCGTGCTTTATTCACACACCCGCAAACTAAACCTCGCGCATTGAACACGGCACCCACGCCTCCAACCCCCCTCCAAAAAGCCCCAAAAATACAGTTACGTGGAACACAGAGTAATATGCAGCTTGGAATGAGCGCTTGAGCAATGCCCAAGCGTGGCGCTCAGAAAGACGTGTTTAGTTCAGACAATTTCCCGGGAATTTATGGGCTTAATTCGACAAACTCCACCGACAACACCCGCTTTGAGCTGAGGTCTAACCACCCCGGATGGGGGCTTACTGCTTGCTTCTTGGCTCTCCTACAATTGGGTGGTACTCGGGTATCGTCGTGCTTGACGTGGTGAGAGGGAAACGTGTTTTTGACTAGCTTATGCTTGACATAATGCATGTCCGGACTTTTGTGGAGGAGTATAAATTAAAATTGCCCTTGCATGAACTTATCAAATTCGTGTAAACAATGCTTCATTCCGTCCACTTTAGTGATGAAAGAGTCGACTGCCTCCCCAAACGAGTTGCCAATGTCTCGTTCCTTGCGTTGTCACCACAGTAGTGCACCATGAGTAGCCGCATATTGAGGCTGGGTCATCTTCAACAACGATCGATACTATCATTCGCTAGCCGCAGTAAAAAATGGTAGGGATTAGATTGCAAAGGTATGGCGATGAGTAGTCAGCGCAGTTACAGAATTTCAAAGATTGATGGCCGGAAAAAACATAGTCGTCCACGATACGTTCCGCCTTTCTCGTCTAATTCCCAGAAGCGTGACGAGGCACGACATGGCACACGATTCAGCGTCTTTGGCCTGAAACTTAGCAAGGCAGCTCAAGACTCCAGCCGGGGAAGCCTTCCATATCGGATGTGTCGAAAAGGCGGTCAGGAGGCTTCGCGAAAAATGCGACCGGGACGCGCTTCAGCCGCTTCTTTAGCTCGACTTCGATCATCGACGTGTACGACTCACGCGAAAAGAGCTCGATGTTCAGTTCGCCCGTTTTGCGGCGGTCCGTCATGTCCTTCTCCAACAGCATACGCGCCATCTCCGCGACGGAGGGGCTCCAGTGCCGACCCAGCGCGGCGACCTCCCACAAACTGCTCTCCGTCGCGCGGCTCTCCGACGGGTCATCGCAATCCGCCACGTAAGGGTCCACGCCCGCCTCCTCACCTATAAATCGCACCATGGAATACACCATTCGTTTTGCGCTTGTCAGTCAACAGCCAGCGACACACTGCTGCTGCCAATCATTGTAGAATTCAGTTAAATATTTGTTACATTTCGGAGTATTATGTTCTCAATTACACGAACCAAAACGTCGACCCCAAAACCTACAAAACAAACATTCCCTGCGCACCGTCATCAACGTCTCCAATCAACGGACTATTATGACGATCGCCTGAAACAGATTCGCCATTACAGGCTCACTTCCCATCTTGTAAACCGCCGTCAGTACTTTAGAAGGTCAAGCAAAACATTTAAGTTAATAAATCGATTTGAGCTCAGGTAAATTGAAATATATCCTTTGAATAGTGAACATCTCAATTCACGCGTTGACGAACGGCGAAAATCAAACAAATGTTCTCATCACAAATGTTCTTATCACTTTCACGTTGCTGTGAAACTCATTTACAGTAAACCTGTTTGAAATCAACCTAACGAGGTCATAACAAAGAGTCACTCGATAAAAATCACAGTGTTGCTTATTAAGAGTATCGAACAATCCGTCGATACTGTTCAGTCAATGTACCAGAAAAGGCATGATGTACGTCTTCCGTCTGCTGAGTCTGCAGTAGGCGCTCACCAGAGGAGGCGCCGGGGCGGTGTAGCAGCACAAAACACGAAGGGTGGCGGCGGATGAGGTTATGAATGTACGCCATCGCTATCATTGCGCCCTGCGGCAGAGGAAAACAGAACAGGAGGGAACGGTTCAAAATGGTCCTCGCTATTGAATGTTGAATGCGCTACACAAAATCTTATTCCGTCGCATTTTTCCCAGTCAAATATAATTATACTGATGAGAATCGCATGTTCCCATTCCACCCTCTCCACTCCATCCGCTCACCCACTCCCTCTCGACCACTCCATCCACCCCTACGTTCACCCACCCACCAATGCATTTTCGTATATATTTTTCTGTTCATGCCTTCACACAGGTATTAAAAAAGCGCAACTGATGACTTGCTCATTTTCACGCAATCCTTGACACATTCATTCTGCATGACTTTACATAAGTTGTTTATATTCACATGTTCATTCATTCGCTCGTTCACAATACATGGAATGATAAATACCCACGTTGGGGTTTTAGGGTTTTCAGGGTTCCCAAGATCATTTGCCGTATTATTCAGAAGATGAGAAGTGACACTCACCGGCGGCGTGGTGACAAGCGCACAGCGCGCGAGTCGCTTGATGAAGGCGGCCACCGTATACGCGGGTACCAGCGAGGAGGCGAGGAACATGTCGACCAGCTTGAAAAACTGCGCGCGGTGCTTGGCCTTGAAAACCTCCGGCTAGGCAAAGGGGATGGAACTGTCAGTGGGGGGCGATCATAGACACTCGATGATGGGCAAAATGAAATATCGGAAAGCCAAACTCGAATCTCTTCATGTCGAAACTACGCGCTGATTCGGTCGCGCTGGTGAGACAAGAAAGTGACACACGTCGAGCGACATTACTGCACTCGATAACGACGACATTTATCGTAACGGCAACAGGCGAGCGCCGAGAGACAGTCAGCACCGGCTTTGCTGTGCAAGTCTGTTTCTGTTTGAATAGGCCCGGAAATGCAAAACGACTGAAAACTAATGCATTGGTAAAGTTGTTGAAGCATGTATGGACTGCATGATATGTTCGGAGGCCTGTTCGAAGGTGTGCGTGTTCTCGTGACCCCATATGTAATTTAAACTATCGATAGGCGCGCCCATATGCAGTGCTTGCCTCATCATATTTGGATGCCCACAATTTTCACGTTATGGAGAGCTGGACAGTTGAAATGGTTTTAGAAATGTTCATGAGCCCCGAGCCAAGATTTCCGGCACGCAATGCGAACCATCGCTATGTCTCGCCAAGGTTATCATTGGAAACGGCGCCACAACTGATAAATATCAGATCAGAGCCTCCGTTACATTTATACGTTTTCGATGCCATCGAAAACGTTACATCAAAACAACGTTACATTCACCCGATATTGGCAGAGAGGCCGGTTTCCCTTCGCTCCATCAAAGCGACACAGCTAATGCTGGGATTCCTGGGCTGTATTCATATATATAACCTGAATACCTAATTAACAGTAGACGCTCGTTCGTAGTAGAGAGCGATACTGACGTAAGAAACGAAACAAGGGAATCAAAGCGAAACAGCGCTTCAGAGACCGGCTTGACTAATGGCATGTGCCTACATTTCAGTCATTCGCCTAAGAGGCTCGCGTCACGAAACAGACGCGGCGGTATGCAATGATCACAAAATGCCAGTTATCGACCCGACAAAAAGCATTAAAATATGCCGGACGTCAGCCCAGTGCAACGACTTCGGCAATCAGAAATTAGACTCAGGACGCCAGTTGTGAGTACGATAACCGCATAATCGAAGGTGAAGATCAGGAAGAAGTGGACTGTAAGACCGACATTGGCGTGGGCGGGTGCGTGAGTGGTTGTTTGTACCTTGAGGAGGCCGTACAGGCGGCGGTAAAAGTGGGGGTACTCGAGGCCGTGCTTGGTGACGAGCAGGAAGATGCCGTTGAGGGCGAGAATGGCCGTCAGGCCCTCCTTTCTGTCGAGGGAGGCGGAGAGGAAGTCGGAGAGGAGGAGCGGGTTGGGCAGGTGGGGGATGACCACGCTGTGCAGCTGCTCCAACACCTGCGGCGCATGAGTGACGGTTCGTTTGTATCAGCGCTACAAGGCTTCAAGTACATTAAGGTAGCGCATTCTGCCTCCTCGTTCTTTTTACTCTTTCGACGTGAGCGAAAAAGGAACCTGCAGAACATGTTTTACTTATCTGTTGACTATCAATTGTCACAAGTTGTTGTTTGCGCGTTCATTCTTGTTAGCTCAATAGCAAGAGTTAAGATAATATCAGTTTTTACAATACACAACGGATCGATAGGCTAATAATAGTAAGTGCTATACCGGGCGCGACCACCACCTGACGATTCAGCTTTTAGCTTCAGACGATTTAACTAAAACACTGAAACAAAATGCTATTTCCATCGACGCATATATTCCGTGCACACACAGTCTGGGGACTAATCGGTGGTCGACAAGCTTCGGCTATGCCTGATTGTACCTCCCACACCTGGCGTGACCACGTAAACCGAGCGACGGGAGTGGCTACTCGGCGCTCAGAACACGCACGAGAACCGACGATCCTTATGCCGAGTTTTGGTTTGCACAGTGACGCACAGCAGTACACGCACGGCGTATAGGCCTCCACCCCCACCTTTTTGTAGATGTCGTCCGGGAGGTCCATCTGCAGGAAGGCCAGCCACGCGTTGCTGTAGGAGGCACGCAGTAATAAAGAGTCGGGTTTTAGCGGAACCATTCCGCACGACTATGCATAATTGTCGGACAATCAAGCCATCCGTTTTCAGAGTATAAAGCCCACAATTGACGAACCGCAGAACCCCCACCTTGAGAATATGCTGGCACCGGTCAATATCAAATGAGGTGACCTTCATATCCCGAGCTCAAGAGCAAACAAATAAAGCAATACGAATGCGGCACCGAAAAATCTGTAGGCAAAATATGCAGGTGATTGCCGGGGAATACTCTTCGTCGCAGGTTCTCGACCGCACCTGAACGCCTGTTTCTGTAGCTTCGGATTGGCCCACTTGCGCGCCTCCAACTGACTGCCACCGGCGGCGACCATCTCGCGCTTCCGCTTGCGTCGCTCTTTGCCGCTGTCCGCTCGCCCCTTCGACCCCGTGATCAGGTTGCTCTGCGACAAGTCGCGGAAAAAAGGAAAGAGCATATGCGTATTTAGTCTCACGAAAACTTTTCACATTAAAACGGGACCAGGGTAGCACGTCCGACTTAACCGGTCTCAGGGATCAGGGAGGCGGCTTAATCACAACTGCATAACTCAGGAACCCTAAACCCTAGAGTTATACAAACAAGAATGTGCGCTGCTTTCCACAAGACCCGAAGTTCCCAGAAGACGCGAGGCACGTGACATTTGTGATAGACAGGTAGCACGAACATCCTGACACTTTAGGTCCAACTTGTTCCAACGATCGACAAAAAAAGCTGGGAAACACTTGCGTACCCTACGACAATACCTATGTGCCCAAACATTCATTTATTGCAAAGCGCAAAGCGCCCCCATCAAACTCCATTACCTGCACCTAAGAACATCTAGATTCAACAAATGTTCGAACCGTACCAGGGCAGCTGCGGTGTGGGCTCAATCGACAAAGACGCGAGGCACTCCTCTTATATTTAACGGCGCTGCAGCATTTTAGCGTTCAACCCTAAAACATAATGCGATCTATATCCGTTTCCTTGTTTTAAATACTAATTTTATTTGACTGTGGGTTTTTGGTTGCTATGAGAGGGGGAGGGGGGGTACCTCTGCTGCGCCACACCAGGAGAGCAGCCTGGGGGCGCCCTGTTCGCCCGCGGCTGCCTTCAGTGCCGCCATCAGCTGCTGCTCGCGGCTCAGTGGTTTGTTGTCAGCCGCTCCCAAACTGCGACGGTCAACGACAAACAAGCCGCGCCCACTCTCCTCAGCCGCACTGCTCTCAGTTCCTCGACGTCGGAGACAGTTTCAAGCAATACAAAACTACAAGTCTTGCGAAAATTTGAAGTTGGAAGTCCTTTCCCCTGACGATGAGACGAGTCGGCCTTGGAATTAGGGCTTACATTTTAGGGTTGAACATAGGGGGTTAACCCTAGAAGCAAATGGTAATAGATAACACAAAGCGGCGCGCATTGCTCCTCCTTTGCGGCCTCACCCTTTGGCGTTAGGGTACCCAACTCGAGGTGTGAGCATATGGCACAGCGAAAAACTATGAGATCGGACGCAACGTGCACCCGCCGAACATGTTTAGGGCGTGCTTGAGGGGGGCACTTGTAAATAGGGTTTCAACGGGTAAATGTTAGGGAAACGAGGCTTTAGTGGGCACTTTTTAAAAAGAAACGAGGCGCGACTTCAACACGACTGATAACTAGGCGGTCAGTGCATGGTGGCTTGCGTTGCAGGGCGCACTGAGCAATGGGAAGGGCGGCTAACTTTCCTTACGCGTTATAGTTAGGGTTTCGGAATCGGACATCAACTTGTTAATTAAGCACTTTTGCCCTTGTCCTTATACATTTACTATTTTGTTGGTATACTCTATCCGTCTACAGAGTTGAAATACAAATAAACACCCCCCCCCCCCCCCCCCCCCCCCTTAAAAAGTAAATGCCACAGGTGGACGACATTAATCGACAAGTGCTGCGTGAATTTGAAGTTGGAAGACTTATCCCTGACGATGAGACGAGTCGGCCTTGGAATTAGGGCTTACATTTTAGGGTTTAGCATAGGGGTAAATATAAGAAAATTTAATTTTTCTTATAGAAGCAAATGGTAATGGATAACACAACGCGGCGCGCATTGCTCCTCCTTTGCGGCCTCACCCTTTGACGTTAGGGTACCCAACCCGAGGTGTGAGCAAATGGCACAGCGAAAAACTATGAGATCGGACGCAACGTGCACCCGCCGAACATGTTTAGGGCGTGCTTGAGGGGGAACTTGTAAATAGGGTTTCAACGGGTGAATGTTAGGGAAATGGGGCTTGAGTGTGCACTTTTCAAAACGAAACGAGGCGCGACTTCAACACGACCGATATCTAGGGGGTCAGTGCATGGTGGCTTGCGTTGCAGGGCGCACTGAGCAATGGGAAGGGCGGCTAACTTTCCTTACGCGTTAAAGTTAGGGTTTCGGAATCGGACATCAACTTGTTAATTAAGCACTTGCCCTTGTCCTTATCAATTTACTATTTTGTTGGTATACTCTATCCGTCCACAGAGTTTAAATACAAACACAGAATACCCCCCCCCCCCCCCCCCCCCCCCCCCCCCCTTAATAAATCGTCAAGTGCTGCGCATCGCAGTGACGAAGGGTTTCGATAACAACAGCTTGGTTTCTATTAATTGATTACAAAATTAGAATTCAACATTTCGGTACGACGACGCTGTTGGAAATTAATTGCAGAATCGTCTTATCAATGTGTCGACGACAAAACAGCCCGACGACTTGGTTGCGTTGAAACGCTAGCACTCGAAAATCAAACTGTTACCGAAACAGAGGAATGCTCAAGTGAAAGAGGGGCGCTGACCTTGCGGGAATGAGCGCCAACAGGTCAAAGCAATTACGCGCGACGTCCGAGGGGCTGGCCTCCTCCAGAGCCCGCTCCTCTCCCTCTCCCTCTTCCCTCCCTCCCTCATCGTCACTGCTGCTTTCGCCCGCGCCAGCGCCCGCGAGGCTGCGCGCCACGCGCTGCACTGCACGCAGGCTGTAGAACCGAACGTCCGCGAATTTGAGGTACTTATTGGACAACGCGCCCAGAAACTGTGCACGGTCAGCAAAGGACAGCGGCTTAGTCCGGTGGTCACAGCGGACAGGGCAGGGACGAGAGAAGACATAGGACGGAGTGCCGAAGAAGACCATCCATGCATGCATGCCGTAGGCCAAAAAGTTTTATACAACATTAGGGGATTTACACGAAGTTCGAAATCGTAAAAAACCTAAAATAAAATCGACAAATCCATACATTGAAATTCGATAAGATGCTGTTGTAAGGAAACCCTTGCGATTAACATGGCAAGCACACAATCATCAATCAATCAATCAAAACCCGCGACATAGGGGAAGATGGAGAATAAGGGCCCAAATACCCTAAATGACACAAATGCAATGTCTAATAAAACTTTTGAAAGGACTGAAACAGGAATAGGAAAGAGGGGGGGCGGCAGGGAGTGCGTACGACGGAGCTGAAGGCGGATCTTTTGAGCATGGCCGCCAGCATGTTTGTGAACATACTGTTTTGAAACTCGCCCACCGCCTCACCGCGCACAAACTCCATCACCGCCACCAGCGCCTCCACCTACCGTGCCGTCACCACCACAGCCAAAACTACCACCCAGTGAGCGGAGACATCCACACTCGCATGCTTGACAGGCATGTACGCCGGCACCCGTATCGGCTGTACAGTGGCTGGCAGAGGAACATGGGGGAGAAAGGGTTCACCTGCACAGCCGCCGCGGCCTTTGGGCTCTGCATCAATGTGGTCAGCCGTCCCGTGCAGGCCGCATACTGGCGCAGCAACCATGCTTGAAAGATGGCCGCTGCCTCCCCGCTCTTGGCCTGACACCATCACACCCCTTTCTCTCGTCAGTCATCTCCCATATCCTCACCACCATTCACACCGTCATCGCCCGATGCCTCCAGTGCTAAATGAGCGAGCGCTTCAGTGGGAAGCACAGGGGTAAACAAAAGGAAAGAAGGGGTATGCTGTGGTTGCTGTGGGAGTAGGTATACTATGGTATAGTACATACATTCCCTACATCCTCACCGCCAGTCCCAACTCTCGTCGATGAGAAAGAGAAAGGGGATATAGGAAGATTTCGGGTTTAGTGTAAGGGGAGGGGGGGGGGGGGGGGGGAGGGGGGGGAGGGGGTACCGAAGAGGCGGCCTTGCTGAGGCCGTGAGTGTCAAAAGCGTGCAGAAAGTAGAGCTTCAGCGCACGGATGGCTTCCCGTTGCGCTGCCTGCATACACGTGCAGTCAAAAGGCATACGGTGCCCTCAGAGAGTCACTCGATATGGACAACCGTGGCGCAGCGAAGGGGTCAGAGCTGTGCGCCACACAACAACTCCGCCGACCGACACCGCCTCACAACTTCTACTCGCCACACAACAACTCCGCCGACCGACACCGCCTCCACTCATTTACGGAACTTTTACCGTTCACCGCACGGACGTCCCGTCTCTCTTGTTGTCACGTCACACGCAACATACCCTTCGTTAATCTCTACCCTTTCAGCCACACAGCCCTCCGCCGCGCTCCTTCAAAGATTTCGACGGCCGATGTCGACGAGTGTCAGGCGCGCTCGGCGACGGAACGACATCGCGGACACGACAAGCATCCCCAAACCCACGGGAGGATACAATGTGTAGGGTACGCTAGAAAGACAACGCCATGCTGGGTGATGAGAGGACCCTGTGGGCTTACCTCGGGGACAGCGCCTGGCGCGAGAGCGGGCAACAATTTGGCGACGTTGTTCGCTTTTTTGTCGACGTCGCTGCGGAGCTCCGTCGATAGCGCAGACACCGCCGCGGCGGACAGACTCGACGGCATACCTCCTCCTGACTCAGTTCAAATATGACACCTCCTCCCTGTAACAATCGGCGGACGGGTGTCAGTGGGCGGGTGTTACTTTGCGGCGGGGTCGTCGGTCGTCGGTCGACTGCAGCGCAAATATCTATATTAGAATAATAAATGCGCGAATAATTTGCTGCGTGCCGCCTCACTCGCCGCCGCCGCTATGTTTAGTGAGCTTGCGGGTGGATGAGCTGGCGGATGAGCCCTATGTACAGTACCGGTGCGGGTACTGACGATAGATGGATATATATTTGCATTTGATGAAATTGTAATCATTTCGCCACTGCACGCCTTCGGGTCAGTCGGTCCATGACTACTATCCCTTCGCCATGGAGGATGGGGGCCGGTTGGCGCCGATGGCGGCTGAGTTGGTCGATCGCTTGGCTATTTTGGTGGCTCTTCGTCGCTTCCTTGGCATGGGGGCCGTTGACTCTCGTTCCTTGCGCTCTGACAGTTATGTCCGTATGCAACATTTTGTTCGTCGATCTACTTATGCTCTGTTTCGGCGTTTTTTGGAGGATGTGCGACGTGAATTCATGCAACGTCTTTTTGCTGCTCTTCATGGCACTCTGGGTTCTTATCTCCGCGACGCTTTTCAGGAGGGCAGTGTTGGTGTTGTGGCATGCCTTCATGTTCCTCGGGCTTAGGTTTTTTTCTCCTTTCTTCTTTTTTGCTCGGTGGCCTCCACTGCTTTTTCTTGTAAGAAATGGTAGAATTTATGATCTAGGCCGGCGCCCAGGCCAGCAAGCTAGTTGGAATAGTGACTACATTCATATAGCACTACATTCATATTGTACTCCTCCACAAAAGTCCGGACAAGATTTCGAAACTTCGCAAGAAAAATGCAATCATGCATATATTTTATTGACAAATCTCTCGAAATCCTAGGCAATGCTTTGGCGCCCAATATAGAATGCCCCGACAGCTACGTGGGGCAATTCGAGCACTACCGGGCTTGTGTAATTGGGTTTATCGCGCCCGCACCCGCGCAACACGCTCTCTCAAACAATCACCGTGCCGGTTAGACGAAAAGAGTGACGAGCGCACAACGCCGCAATATGAATGCTTATGCGACGGTCGCGGAAATGTAATGCGCAAGCGACGGAGGGAGGAGGTGTTGGGCACGCCGCTGTGGAGAAAATGCACGAAATTGCGTATTTAGACTTACCACCAATATGCGCACATTCAAAGGGCAAGTTGCTTTTGGTCACGGTTTTTAAACTATCATAACTTACTCGCAAAAGGTCAAACGATTTTATAACATGTACCGTTGGACTTGCCTTGTCAATGCGCGTCTAACGCACCTACTCCTAGGTTCAAGCACCATAAAAAATCTGTTAATAATTCTAATTTCCACAATATTTAGGCAAAGCTGAGCCGCAGTGGCAAGTAACACCCGTCGAATTCGGTTCAACTCATGAAGCGATTTGTGCGGGGTTGTCGATATATGTTTACAGTTTTTTTTTGTACTAAATTGCAAGCCTAATTATTCCCGACGTTTGCTATGCGTGGGGCGAGTGTGGTTGGCACAACCACATACCCAAGCATTCCAAACACCACCCTAAACGTGATTCGTCCCAAACGGCCAAGTTAGACCTCGCCCTTCACTAAAGCCAATCGCCCCCGCCTATTCACATCGTGCAGTGTTTATCCAGACATGCGTCATGTGAGTCTTTACTTGCTTGCTTTCGAGAAACATCACCCGTGCCTACGAAGTTAACTTCCTACGAAGTTGCTCCACACACACATCAACAACCTAACCTCGCGGTCTGAACATGGCACCCACGCCTCCAAACCCCCTCCAACAAGTCCCCAAAAATAAGCTTATGTGGAAAAGTGATTAACATGCAGCCTTGTATGAGCGCTCGAGCAATGTCCAAGCGTGAAGCTTATAACGACGTGTGTAGTTTAAACAATTTCCTAGAAATTGATGTGCTTAATTCGACAAACTCCACCGACAACACTCGCTTTAAGCTCAGGTCTAACCATACCGGATGGCGGTTAGCTGCTTGCTTCCCGGCTCTCCTATTTTTGGGCGGAACCTTGGGGTCGTCGTGCTTGACGTAGTGAGAGGGGAGCGTGCTCTTGACTAGCTTATACTTAACATTATGCATGTCCGGATTTTTGTGGAGGAGTGTACATACAACATTTCGTTCGTCGATCAACTCTGAGCCCTCGGTCAACTCTACGCCGCCGGCATGCAGTGCTTCGCTTTTGCGCGGTCGGCTGTCTCCGGTGCCTCCCCCGTCCTTGCCCCCCGCAATCCTATGGTGCCTTAACCATGGGGCCACTACTGGGGAGAACCCCAAAGCCTTGTTCGAGTCCTACCTCCTTGCCTTCCGATCTACTAGTACGTCCTCGAACGGCATCCTCCCTTCGGTGGTACGCATTTTCAAGCCGGCCTTCGGGGAGCTTGTCAATTGCATTTTGTCTTTCCGTGGAAGGCCACCCAAGGTGCTTATGCGGAAGCGGCTTGGGCGGCGTTGCTTTTATTCCCGCGCTTGGTTTGCGCCCCATGGCGGATTTCACTTGTGTGGGGCACCTGCCCCCTGACCCGGTCGCTGATTACCGTGACAACCTTTTACCTCATTGGGTTTCAGGAGATCTTGATACATTGTTTTTCGCCGCTCGCGCTCACGCATCCCTTAGCACTTTGTGGGCGGGCACCGCAACCTACCTCACTTCCAAGGGACGGCACCGACCCCATGTCCACTTCGCATACTCTCATAACGGCGTCTCGGCTAAGGCAGCCGCCCGGACGGCTAGTCTAGCTGCAGTTGGGGATTACCGTCGCGCTATGGAGACCCATGCTTCAACCCCGTTGAAAGTGCTCGGGCGGGTGCACGAGGAATTATCACGATTGCACCAACAAGAGGATGACGACCTCGAGGACGTGTTGTTGGATCCCTTCTCCCTCCCTCGTATCAAACTCCATGCTTCGGAAGTTAATGATATGGAGGTCATTGCTAGATGCCCTCGAAAGTCTAGTCCTCATGTCGATGGTTGGCGGTTTGAGATTGTTCGCGCGTTGGGTCCCCCTTTCGCTCTCACCGGTTTAGCCGAAGCCATCGTGAATGTAGATGTTCCACCAAGGGTTGCCTCATTCCTCGCCTCCGCTACACTTATCCCGCTAGAACAAGCTTGATCCCGAACAGCGAAGAGCACAAGAGCAAAAACTGTTGTGGGGGGCAAAAGGGGGCTTTGCGCGCGCTTGGAATTGGCTCCGTTTTAGTTCGTTAGGCGAATCGCGCGCTCCTCGCCGTAATTGGTGACGAAACGTCTCAATGGTTAGCCGCTAGGCACCAATTTGGGATTGGCGTCCGCGGCGGGGTTGAGATCGTACATTTCGTAGTTCGAGCCGCGCTTGACGCTTCACCGGACTGTGCGGACATGCAAGGCGACGCATCCAACGCGTTCAACGAATTATTGCGCCGTCCTTAGTTCGAGGAATTGTCATCAAATCCCGCGCTTCGACCGTTGTTCCGCGTCGCTACTATGTTGTATAGCCGTCTGTCTACCTTGTACATTTACTACTCATCTAGTCCTCATGGCATGGCTATGCGTATCCGGAGTACCCGTGGCGTCCATCAAGGTTGCGTTACCGGGGCCATGTTCTTCGCAACAGTTGCCTCCCGGGTATATACAAACAGATGGCTGCGATTGCCCCGAACGAATCCGTTATTTGTGGTGACTCTGACGATGGTCACTTCTTGTGACTCTTTGCGTCTCTCGTGGCTATTGGCGACGCTATGCCGGAGGCGTATGCTAGCGTCGGCCTCGCGGTAACCATCCGTAAAAACTGTTTGTATTCCCCTTTGGGTGTCGGTAACGCTTTCGATAATATTCCCAACGGCCACATCATGCGGGGAGTACATGTCTCCACGGAAGGGACGAAAGCGTTGGAGGGGGGGGGGGGGGGGGGGGCAATTAGTACATCCGATTTTGCTCGAGGCGTGTTCGAAACGGCCTTAAGCAAGTATGAGGCCTATGGCGAATGTCTAAGTGGTCTAGCAGTTCACCGGCACTCTCTCACTGCGCTTCGTATCCATCAACATTGCAACCCCCCATTCGGACATTTTTCCCGTGCTGAGAAGACCAACTTTAACAAGTACTCGGAGGGGGTGAGGAGTAGCCCCGGCATCAGCTTCATTCCCTTTGTGGTCACGGAATTTAGTACTCTTGGCTACCACTCACGCCACGGTTTTTTATTGAGCTGGCCAAGCATGCAGCCGCCTCTAAAGGGATGCATGTGGGCAGGTTGTTGGCCTCATGTCGCCGACATGTTTCTCTTGCCGTCCATGTTGCCCACACGGACAACGTCTTGCGCGGGTTGTCCGCCGCCGCAGACGGCGTGGAGGCCGCTTCTTCGCCCCCTCACTTCACCCCCCATATCGCATGCCTCTCCCTCATCCCCCGCTCGGGCACCCAATACCTCCTCATCTAAGTCCACACGCCTAACCCGACCGTACGCAGAAGTGGCCGCATGGGGTCTCAGACTCGCGGACGACTTCCCATCACACCGCGTCATATGGGGGGAGACTTCCAAAATACCACGCAACAAGGTACATGACACTCCGTGCTGAGCTCCCTTCTTCAATCCATGTTTACATATCCCTCCGTAGGACTACTAATGGACACATATGTACGCTAGACTCCGGGGGAGTCTTGGCCCTCCACCTATAGGTGTTCGCTATACGTGTTCGCCGCTCAGTCGCGATGCGATGCGATGGGTTCACATACACAATATGTTCCTATTGGGTACCGACTTTTGGCGGTACTTGGATAAGGCGTATAGCTCCGTTCCGGGAAGCGGCGGTTCTATCCCCCTTCATGCCATTCCGTGTGTACATGGATTAAGAGGTTATGGGCCCTCATGGTTTACGCGGGGTTTACTAGGGCACCGGCCGGAGTTTGTACATTAAGGGGGAGTGTTTACATATCCCTCCGTAGGACTACTAATGGACACATTTGTACGCTAGACTCCGGGGGAGTCTTGGCCCTCCACCTATAGGTGTTCGCCGCTCAGTCGCGATGCGATGCGATGGGTTCATATACACAATATGTTCCTACCGGGTACCGGCTTTTGACGGTACTTGGATAAGGCGTACAGCTCCGTTCCGGGAAGCGGCGGTTCTATCCCCATTCATGCCATTCCGTGTGTACATGGATTAACAATCCCACATGACCCCTCTTCATCCCCCCTCCCCACCTTCCCCCGCAGCAATATATGCCTTTACTACTGGCTAGCCTCTCCCCTCTCTCCCTCTCCCCGTCGCCCGTCTCCGCATTTCCCCCACCATCACACTACACATGCAACTCCGCCGTCCACCTTGTTATACCAACACCCTCTTCCCTTAGCGCCAGACAAGCAGCGCCCGATCACACCGTCCCCACCCACCAACCCACTCGCAAATACGACTTCAATCTCCCACTCGTATCCACTCACATCCAAGCATACCTGTCCAGCACCTCGGAAGTCATAATCAAACCGCCGACCTAAGCGCAGCCGTCATCAACACCACACCCGATTCCGCCACCCTTGCAGTCCTCGACTCCATGGCCTCCGATTTCACCGGCCTCCTTTCTCAACACATGGCGGACCACGCAGTCTCCATGTGGCCATCCTCCCCCCCAAAAACCTCAAACCCTTGAACGCAGACCCCAACCTCACATAGCTCCCGAAACAAACACGCAAGACAGTCAAAGCTTTCCGCAGTTACATAAAAAAGACAGTCCCTTCCCCTCAGTACAATCCCTCCTCCACACAACCGAATACATGTTCCCTGACTCTATCAAACACAAACGCCAAGAGAGCATCCTACACATCCTCAACGCCGCCAACACGAAGATACTAAGCAAAGTATCCAGCGCCAACAACACCTACTACATATCAACCCAAAATCGCACCGTCGCCTCCTCAAAGTCAGCAGCGGCCTCTTTCCGGACAATAATACCACCCCGACAAGCTCCAAAGTCACACACCCCGATTCAAATGTTGTTGATCCACCCCCCCACGATGTCATTGCAGGGGTCCACACGCACTTCGAAAAAAGAACTCGCCCGCGCTACCCCGCCCGACCTCCCTTTTCCCCCGTGGGAAAGCGCCTCCAATCTCGACCCCTTCGAAATCACTCCACTAGGCGATCCCACAGCCACCCTTGCCCCCATGACTACCCGCGACACTTTCGATGAAAGCGTCCACTAACTAGGCAAAAAGAAAGTCCCCGGCCCTGACGTCATAATTAACGAAATTATCAAATTCCTTCCCCACGCCACCCACTCCGCCCTATACTCCCCCCTCTCCTTCCTTGCCCATAACTCGTACACACCGCTTGACTGTCGCCATAGCACTACGTGCCTTTTACACCAAGGAATGTAGTGGTTTCCAATGAAGATGACCTCCACCCTCCTTGATAACTACCGCCTGATTGCCCTCATGAATAGCCTTTTGAAACTGTGGACAATTCTCATCAAAGACGCCGGCTCCAAATACGCAGAAAAATACGGCATTCTTAGTGATCAACAAGACGGCTTTCGCCTCCTCCGCAGTATACACGACGCCTTCGCATCCATCATCATGATGATGGAGGACACTAAAATATTCAAAAAGGCATCTACAGAATGTACGCGGACTTCAGAGGCGCCTTCAACGCAGCCGACCACCGTATCATGTTCAAGAACATGCTCCAACTCGACATGCCCCCTCCTTTGGTGACACATGCGAACACCTCTAAGGCGTTTTCACCACATACTGCAACACCCCCTACGGCCCCACCCCCTCCATAGACGTCAACCGCGGCACTCTACAGGGAGGCACGCTCTCCATGGTCCTCTTCACCCTTTTCCTAGAACCTTTCCTCCGCTGGCCCATAGTGAGCAAGGGTGGACACCGCCCATGCGCCCCAACGACAAACGCCAATCCCGACGAGCCTACAATAACCTGCCCCGGACACGGCTTCGCCGATGACCTTAGCCTCGCTATAGGCTCCTCCACCAATATGTATATACAATTACAGTTTACATACAATTTCCTTGTTTAGTGAATACACCGGCATTGCCGTCAATGATCAGAAAACCTGCTTCACATATACGCTCTATGGAGCAATGGCAACGCCCTCTGCCGAGCCAATAGCTCC
Source organism: Tetraselmis chui (assembly GCA_026401115.1). Lineage (NCBI taxonomy): Eukaryota > Viridiplantae > Chlorophyta > Chlorodendrophyceae > Chlorodendrales > Chlorodendraceae > Tetraselmis > Tetraselmis chui. The sequence continues at coordinate 72,639 of JAPMLY010001729.1, forward strand.
CTCCTCGCCGCCCGCCTCCAGCACCAACACGACTGTGTCCGAGGCTCTAACTCGCCCATTCTCTCCATCGGCCCCTCGGAAACATACCGCGTCGTTGGGATCGAACTCATCATACACCACCCTATCATTCACCAAACAATGGCACGAAGTCAAACACACAACCACAGCCTTCGTTAACGCGCTCTTTATCTCCCTAGTAACCCAGTCCCGCAGAATCCGAGTCATCAGAGGCCTCCTCATTGGCAAGCACTTCACTCTAATGCAGCTCGGCCTCTTCAACGACTCAATACTCGACACCCTCGACGGCCAAATCTGCAAAGTGCTACGCTCCGCTGTCTCATCGGTACGTAACCTACCCCGCATAGCCCTCCACCGCCCTACCACCGACCTAGCCTACGGATTCCCATCTCTTAAGGTACACTCGGCACAACTCTCGGTATACCACCTACACAAAGTCATGAATACCCCCGGCTACCGCGGCCACACGGCCCGGACACACATACGCACTATCTCCACCTCATACAATCACTTGCCAACGGAGTCCACCATGTCCCGTGGCCACGCCTCGCCCACACTCCGTTGCCTTGTCCGGGCCCAATGTGGCACCGGCACCATGTTCCTCTAGACTCCCACCCTCACCTCACCAATCCCATCGTGACCACACTCCGAGACCACTAAACCCAACATGATGCCACGCTCTTCTCCTCGCTCCGCGACAGAGCCACTCCCATCACAGACCCACACACCTACAAGCAAGCATATTGCGACTTCACTCGACGCCACATAGACGTGTTTATATTATCCCGCCTCATCCCTATCTGACAAAAGCCCCATCACCACATGCTCTCAATTTCTCCTCCGCACATGCGACTCCTCCGTCCTCATCAAACCCTGCAAATTCATCTCCACCGTGGAGGCCACATCCGACCCCCTCTCCGTCGTCATACACCTCATAATAGGTGCTCTCACAGAACCCCTCAACACCATACCAAACTCATCCACATCCCCCGCCACAACCCCAAACAAGCCACTCTCCCTACGGTCGTCCACCCCTCTAGGGTCCCTCTCCTCCTTCCACACCTACCACGCCCCCCCCTCTCCTCATGTATCCGCCCACCCCACCTTACCGCACGCTCCAGCATAGCTCCTATCACCCACATCTACACAGAATGCCTCTCGCGCTCGGATACCCCATTAACCCCACATGTGAGGTTACACGCATCCTCTCTAAGCAAAAGGCATCAAAATACGACCAGACCATGTACATAGCGGAATGTGCCTCAAAACGCCTCACTGAATGGGACATCCAACTCCAACCCGGCGACGGTTTCACCCTCATCCCCCTCACGCTCATCCCGGTATGTCAATCTACCCCCCGCCCCCATCACACTGCTCTATTTGCCTTGTGCCCCTACTACACCCCGAAACCACAACCCCCTGCCTCACATGCCCCCACTTCGCCATCCACTCACATTGCCGCCCATCTCAAGGCCCCGACACATGGCTATGCGACAAGTGCGAACGCGAACATACTCATGACCTCACCCGCCTCCACGACGTACAATGGGCCCCATGTATTCAGCTCCGCGACACAATTAGTACGACCTCCTTCGGCCCAACCGCACTTCGCCCAACATTCAATAATAACGGCTTCACTCCGGCCATAAACCCCATCCTCCCCGCCCCGGGACCCTCTCCATGGACGCTCCACCTCATCACCTTCAACACGACCCAATCGACCCGCCGGCGACCCCGACCTCGACATGCTCCCCACTGGCAAATTCGCAATACACACACAACCCCTCCCCCCGAAACGACCATTCTAGGCACCCCTAACGGCCACGCAATCACAACCCTCTCGGCCCCCCGCATGCGACACCTCCACCAACTCTTCCGCCCATACCTCACCCACCATAGATTCGAAGAGGAAGTCTATCTCCTCCCCATCCGTCTCGACACACGCTCGGAAAACAAAAACCTACCCAAGCCAACACCACGTGCAACCAATGGGCCACACGAAAGGACGACCTGTCGGTCCTCCGGACCACATTCCAAACGCAAACCGAACTTTACTCCGACCCCCTCAACAAATCCCTACACTCATAAAACTACCACTCATTCTACCCCGAAGACATTCTCTTCTCTTCCAGGGATAGTAACGCCTTCCGCACATGGCATGGTACCAACATCGCAAACCCGGAATACGACCACGAATGCATGCGCCGCGCCATGGAGCACGCAGTCACAAGCGACTACTCCACCTCCTCCCACTCCCCCAGCGCCACCAATCTTTACCTCAACCTCCCCCGATCAAGTAGTGGATCTAGATCCTTCCAAGCAAACATGCCCAAATTTCAAACCCCGAAACTACCATGACTAGTGCACGCATGGTATCGGTTCTACTCGGATTAGTGGGTTCGAACTCTACTTTTCTTAGCCGGATCCACTCCCTGCCCCCGATGGGAACACAAACCGTATCGCCAATCCAAATACAACAACTCACCGTACACACCACCACCTATGCACCCTCCCTAATTACGCAAACACTTTTCTCTCCCCCGACCATCACACCGGCACCCCCACCCCCACACCGATCGGCACACACTGGATGGTAAACATCTACCGCGTCGCTAAGCATCTCGCCATGTCCTTCCTACCGTAACAAACAGACATAACAGCTCTACGCAACACTCTCGAATCCATATACAACATAATCCTCCCCACCACCAACCTCACCCCCAACCCGAGCCCCCTCGACACATACACGCCACACCCGGCAAGCATCTACTATCACCACCCCAACCCCACTAACTCAATCACTTTCTCTCCCGCATACCGCATTGCACTAAGCTACCCCCCACAAATGTGTTCTCGCTTGGACTTGAAAGGACTTCGTCTGCCCTTACGGCTCAAGAAAGAGAAGCTCCTCCGCACCCGGAGCTGCCGCGACCAACCCTGCCACGGACACCCGTGTTTGGATTATAGTGACTTCCTCTCTCCCTCCCATACCATTAACCGCGCTAACGGCGGCATGAGCGCTAGCTTTCTCAATGAGGCTGTTTCCCCCCCCTCCTCCCCGTGCACTTGCTCTTGAGGTGACGGGGGACCTCGACTAGGAGGAAAGTCGCGACGGGATGAGCGGCTACGACCTTGGAGTGAGGCTTTAGGGATGCGACGGCGGGGTCGACGAGCGACCGCTGAGGAGAGTTTTTTCGCTAGCCTTTTTCCGTCCTTTCTCTGGCAGGACTAAAGTCACGCGGGCGTCATTAGGCTGGCCCGTTGCCCTCTCGAACGCCGATCGGCCTAGGCCGGTCGGCATCCCGGCTCGGTGGCTGCGGGCCGTGCATCGTGAAGGTCGAGCAGCGGTTTCATTTTGCATTCTTGACAAGTGGATTCATTTTTATTTATTTTCTGTTTGATTATAAAATTAATTCCGGTAGGGGACTGTGGCAATTACTGCGGTTACTTACAGTTTTAAATCTACGAGGAATGTCGGCACACATTGCAGATCAGTGTGTCGATAGGTGTATGGTCGAAAAGTACCCGGCCCAATCGTTCTCCTAAGTGTCCTAGATGGCAGAGTATTAATGGCCATTAGATAGCAATCGGTCTAATTTGCCGATATCATTGTAACGCATTTTCAATTTCAATAACCGCGCTGAAGTAGCGGGCATAAAAATCGGCCTCCCACTGGGTCACACCCACCTCCTCACCGATAGCGCATGCTCACTACGCCTTATCCAGGGTTGCATGCGCTGCCCTGCCACTTACCGACACCACATTCACCGTGAAACCCTCGAATCCATCACCCTTAACCTCCATACAAGCACATCAAGCATCCGAACTAACCATGGTAAAATCAATAAAGCACATTACCACTCTCTCGGAAACGACCACGCCGACGCGTTGGACAATCAAGTCGCAGATGGACATCCGCCCGACACGACTTACGCCACATGTTCATATGTTTGGATGGGCACTTGAACATGGCCATGCACACTCATCCCTCAACCAACACCACATAGGTGCACCAACCTCAAAAATTACGCAAATAAATACAATATCAAACCCAGTCATATATCATTACTTTCGGAAACAACCAAACACCGGGCCTTCTTGGCCCGCGCCGCCTCATACGGGGCGGATTTCTCGTTCCACACAAAACACACCTCCCTCACCCACATTCAGTTCATACATAGACACGAATCCATGTGGGGAGTCCACAACACCCGCCTCCTCTCGTACAACCCCACCTCCGCTGCCCCATGTGTGGACACTTCACCATCAACGTCCACATGGTAGGTATCTACCCCTTGGTGTCGGGCCTCCAACAAGACCGGCAGAACACCTCTCTAGAATTGCTCCTATCCCTATTGGAGCGACACAACGGCGGCCGGTGGGAAGCCATCGCTGCGGACTTCTGTAGTAAAGCAATCAAACCCTTGTCCCCCCCCCCACTACTTTCGACACCCCCCTTGACTGCCACCATGTTAGCATTAGCATCCCGATACCAAGTGCTTAGGTACGAGGCAGGTATCTCTTATCTTAGTCCTTATTGTGATGATATCGGCAATACTATATTTCCCTGTTAATGGCGGTCGACCGGCCCTGCCGGTGCCTTCGCTGGCCGCCATCTCACTTCTTTAGTCTCCACACCCGCCTCCCTTGCGGGGCCGGCACGATCCTACGTGTAACTATCCGTTTCCATCTGCGACAGGTTATGCGCTCCCCACCAAGTTATTACACAAGAGAAAAGCGTGTGTAAAGCGCTCGGCGCCACGCTAGTCCTACCTACTCCCACGTAAAAAATAGTTGAGCATGTGAAAGCGCTCCGCGCCACGCTAGTAATTCATCGTCCTGCCGACACCACGCCTCGCCTTCGAGTTGGTTGTCCGTGACTGTCCTACCATCTCCCACGTAAACATGAAAATAGTGTGTGCAAATTGCCGGCGCCACGCTCGCCCCACCCGGCTTCCAACCGCACAAGCCTTCGGCCTACCGATGCTCTCGACCGGATATGGGTTTTAAACCAACCCTCGAAATTCGGGCCGCGCGTTCCTTTAATTTGTATTGTCAATTCTTTTCCGGAGGCAACGCCGCAACGCTTACCGGACATAGCGATGATCTAACCTTGCCCACGGCGAAGGGGAGGAGTCAACGCGAGCGACGCATGTCTATGCTTTTGCGTGCCTACACGCCTTTGATAACCTTGTTGGGTTTTTTGCCCCTTCCTCGCCGGTCGCTTTCATGCGCCAGCTAGTTCGCCAGTGGATAGCTTTCCCGCTAAATGTCAAAACAGTACTTTCAACAATGCATTTGGAACCGCTTTGTCGGCAATTCGCCGGTAGCAACACGTTAACGTGAGCATTTGTCGTGACACTTACCCGGCATGAGACACGCGCTACTAGCACAACACCTACGACCAAGATGACAACTTCCTCGAAACAAGCCGGGATGACTATTTGCCCCCGGCTACCTTGAGGGGGGAGGGTGTTAGCACTAGCATCCCGTTACCAAGTATTTATGTACAAGGCAACTATCTCTTATCTTAGTCCTTAGTGGTTGCTATTATCGGTACTCTATTTCCTTGTCAGTGGCGGTCGGCCGGCCATGCCAGTGCTTCCCCGGCAGCCATCTCACTCCTCTCACTTCTCTAGTCTCTACACACGGCCCTCTTGTTGGGCCTGCACGACCATATGTGTAACTATCCGTTTCCATCTCCAACACGCCCCTCTCCCTGCCGTGACTTGCCCACCCGCCTAGTTACAGATGGCAATGCATACCCCCCGAGTGCCTCACATCCTGCCCCGCTGTCCTCCCCGGCGAATTCTTGCTTCCATCGCTCAGACCCTTTGCCCACAAACCCGAATTCATCCTCCTCCCCGAACCCAAATAAAATGAAATTGTTTACAACAATACCATAATTAACCGGCTATTGTCTCTTGCCCCCCCGTGCTATGCCAAATTAGGTCTCATAGGCTTGGGCTAGACCGTGAACCACTAATCCCAACCTCTCCAATGGCAGTAGCGATACCGTCTAAAACACACACGTAAACAATTATTGTTTGCATACAAGTATGAAATATAAAATGTCGCTATTCTCCACGATACACGGCCTGCTCCAACCGCAGCGGGGTCGCTAATGGTCAGCTTGAGCATGTCGAGATGAACCTGCCTGACCTCGGCTCATGTGCGACGCCGGTCGTGCCGGAGCTAGGGGGGAAAGGCATGTGAAAACCCCCTCGCTCAGGTCGTTGTCGGTCTCGTCTCGATCTGTGCTCATCCCCGCCCGAGGTATTAGTTGCTCCTCCCGACGCAGCTCGCCACTTAGCCGAGTCTTCCCGCCCTCCTCCTTCGGGGGCTGAGACGAGAAAATATCTAGGCAGCAGACGGTGTCCGGCTGGCTTTCATGTCCCCGTGCCAAATACTCTCATGTCCCATGTCCTTGTTCCGTATGTTTCCAACACCTATCTGATCGCGTTGTGGCCGTCCTTACCCTCACCCGGTGGTTTACGTTGTTAGGGGGGCGCCTTTATGAGTTGTGTGCCGTTACGATAACCCTAGGCACACTTCTTGAGGCAGCCTGTCGATAACCGGGTACCGACTAGGCGGGGAGGGGTTGGTAGAACACATGGATCGAGTCGCCGGTCCTCAAAAGATGGTGGATACGGGAATATTTTTCAAAAAAAGCCCCCGTACTGGGTTTTTCCGGCGGCGGATGATCCTAAGGACCGCCGCCGCTAGAGTGTGCCGCTCCTACGGCTGCGACCCACCTCCGTCCTGCGTAGCATATTGCGTCGCCCCCAGGTGAGACTTAAAACTCGCGCAAGGCTGGCGACTGCTAGCGAGCGCCGTGCCCCAACGCTGCTTCCCAGCTGTCGGCCGCAAGCTCCAACACCCTCGTCCCTCCGCCGATCCGTCCGTACCCTTCTTCGCCGAAAAATATTTCGCAAACGCCATTCCCGTCCCTTCGTCGGGAGGGTATCTGCGAGTATTTAGTCGCGGAAAAGACATATCGGACTCGCCGAGCGGGAGATCCTTGTCCCGGTGTACGGACATTTTGTTTTTCCAAAACCCTCCGTACATGGCTTCCCGACAGCTGCTGATCCCGCGGATCGCAGCTGTCGGTACCTTGTTTATCCCCCTACCGTGCCAAGCATGGCACGGCTACAAGGTTAGCAGCACCCTCCGCGTGGAGGTAGAGGTAGGTGCCGACGGGCCTGCTAGCGCACCCCTCTCCGGGCCCGCCGCCGCTGTGCCGCCGGCGGGCGCCCCTTGATCCCAGATTTATCGAACACGCACACACCAAACGCCTTTACTACTCAATTAGAAAGATTCAAATCGGTGAATGGAATTGCTGCGCATACACGAACCTCTGCCACATCGTAGAACTTATCCGTGACAAAGACACCCCTATGGCCAACGCTGTCCGCAGCCAATGGCGTGGCACTAAAATTATGACATCCTCCCCATCGTGATGAGTCGCACCGACAGCCCCCACACATCCACCATCACCAGGCTCACCTCCCTCCTCACACTCCGAACATATCCTCACAACGCAGAAAACGGGCCTTCTTCAAATAGCTTGCGCGCGTTGTACCACACTAAACGTTGCTTTTGCCACCACCGGACGCCCCACAACTCCACCACTACTAGTTCAGGTCTTGCTTAGGTCGTACGGACTATGTGCGCATTCGTTGTGGCCGTACTAATTGCAGGTGGTGCTTGATAGGCGGCCCAATGGGGCTAGCGATGGTTACCGTAGTTTGCGGCATGCCGACTAACCAGCGGTGAAGCAGACCATTTCTCAGCAAAAGCACGCCGAAACCCGCTAGCATTATGCTTTTTCAGTCCAAGAAGCAGCGAGTGTCAATAAAACGGCTCGCGAGGGAGCAAATCACGGCTGCGGAACTCTCAGTTGCATATAGCCGCCCCCAAGTGTCGGAATGGGGCAGCGACGAGCCGGCGGCGGCATCGTTTGTACAATAGTAATGACTCGCCATCCCGCGCTGACAATGCCCGCGCGAGAATCCGATAAACAACAACCGTGTAGAATCTACATTCACGCGTTCGCGACCTCCGCCGAAAGGTAGTTAGTTCGAATGAGGCGGAGAGATACTGGAGGGCAAAAGTCGACCACCATAAGGACGGTGACAAAGGCACGCGCTCGCAAGTATCGGAACTGAAAAGACAGGTTGTCGAGGGAGAGATCAAACACAAAAATATTCAGCACGAAGTAGCGCGGCTGAAACGCAGAATTGTGGTGAAGCATGACGCCGACTGAGGAAACGCAGCGGGAGAAACTACCAACAAAAGCAAGAGTAGCAGCGGCGTGGAGGACAACGGTTGTAGTGACGACGCCGAGGCAAAGCCTCACCTCCGGTCGCATCATCAACGGCAAAGACCCAGCGGACTCACGTGCAAGCTTCGAGATACCGCTTCACAGTGCAAAGGTACATCGGAGGCAAAGTTGACCACTTAAATAAATGGTTGACTCAGGTAGTCGGTAACGGCGACACTTGGCAACGTGTGTTAGGCGGGAACGGCGAGAAGGAGGCGGGTGATCGCAGTGGGAATAGAGAGCACCGACGCGGCGACCAGTTGTGTGAGACGGGGGACCTAGCGGGACAGCGCTATGATGTTCGAGGAGCACACACACACACCCTGTTTCATTTTGGCTGCCTTGCTAGCGAACTACGTAGAGCTCCTTAGTGCTATTTTTCAATCCAAGCAATTTATCCATGTGTTCAAAGTAGCCGAGGAACGTGCGTTGCATGCGATTAGAGATATGTGGAGAAGAAATGGGTTACAAGTCTACAAAGATTTGAGACGATCATATGATGCATATCAACGCCTCATCAACCTGGTGCCGCTCCTCCATCTCCTTCATCTCCCGGTCCTTGTTCCGCAGCTCCGCCTCCTTATCCTCCATATCCTTCCGCGTGATCTCCTGAAACGCATTGATCTTGTCGCGCTCCATTTGCATGTAGTTCCGGTACTCATTCTCCTTGTACTTCTCCTTCTCCAACGTCGCGATTTTCTGGTTAAGCTCATCCACAGACACCCCCTCCCCATCGCCCCCCTTCTCCTTATTGTCCTTCCCCTTCCCCTGCAGACACACGCACGCACCATCAACAACTTAACCGACAACTCAATATGTAACTCGTCCAATTGCATCGCATGGCCAACCTCCCCCTCCTCTCCATATCCTCGCGTCGCGATCTTCTGGTTAGGCTCCTCCACAGACACCCCCTCCCCATCGCCCCCCTTCTCCTTCTTGTCCTTCCCCTTCCCATGCAGACACGCGCACGCACCACCGACAACTTAACAAACAAATCAATATATAAGTCGTCCAATTGCATTGCATGGCCAACCTCCCCCTCCTCTCCATATCCTCCCATAGCTCTCATGCAAAGGCCGATGAGAAGCTAGGTTTGTAGACAGACTGCGTCTCAAGCTACTAGATGTTTGTAATATGGGATGAAGACATGGAGCAAATGGTGAAATTGGTGTTGCTAGGAGGTGGTGGATTGGTGGGCTCAGATGTGCAAGTGGTATGCCGGACCAACAGTGTTGAACACCCAAGAGGAAAAGTTGAACGTTGTAGGGTTGCCAACATCCACATACTAAGTGTCCACAGCATTGAATATATCGTTGGTGTTGCAGCAACATGCACGGAGGCTGCTAAAACAAGGATTGGATAAGCATGGTGAGGAATTGCGGGTGCAAATGATTGCTCATGCTTCCAGAATCTTCAACTCCACTGGAACACATGGGATTGTTGTGGTGCTGAAGGTGATTTCTTTGCGTTCTAGTGATGCTATATGCATAGTCATATTATGAATCGATGCCTTGTACTGGAAATATATTTCACGCGAACAATGACGTGTACAAACTGTATATAGTGACATCTCTATGGTAGGTGTGAAGGGAAAGGAGGGTTTTCTCGCCAATCCAGTGGAGAACGTCAACATGCCATGCTCCTTTCACCTTCGTGATGATTGCTACGAGGACATCGTGCGGAGCTGCCCGGGAATTCCAGTGGTGACGCAGAACATGGTCGATGAGGTCTGTTAGCACTAGCATCCCGTTGCCTAGTGCTTATGTACAAGGTAGCTATTTGTCATCCTAGTACTTAGTCTGATTATATCAGTGATACTCTATTCCCTATTAGTGGCGGTCGGCCGGCCCCGCCGGTGCCTTCGCCGGCCGCCATCTCTCTTCACTCCTCTAGGCAACACAGCCGGCCCCCTTATGGGGCCGTGTTAATCCATGTACACACGGAATGGCATGCAGGGGCATAGAACCGCCGCTTCCCGGAACGGAGTTGTACGCCTTATCCAAGTACCGCCAAAAGTCGGTACCCGATAGGAACATATTGTGTATATGAACACATCGCATCGCATCGCGACTGAGCGGCGAACACGTATAGCGAACACCTATAGGTGGAGGGCCAAGACTCCCCCGGAGTCTAGCTTACATATATGTCCATTAGTAGTCCTACGGAGGGATATGTAATCACTCCCCCTTAATGGACAAACTCCGGCGGTGCCCTAGTAAACCCCGCGTAAACGCGGGGGGCCCATAGCATGTTAATCCATGTACACACGGAATGGCATGAAGGGGGATAGAACCGCCGCTTCCCGGAACGGAGTTTGTCCATTAAGGGGGAGTGTTTACATACCCCTCCGTAGGACTACTAATGGACACATCTGTACGCTAGACTCCGGGGGAGTCTTGGCCCTCCACCTATAGGTGTTCGCTATACGTGTTCGCCGCTCAGTCGCGATGCGATGCGATGGGCTCATATACACAATATGTTCCTATCGGGTACCGACTTTTGGCGGTACTTGGATAAGGCGTACAACTCCGTTCCGGGAAGCGGCGGTTCTACCCCCCTTCATGCCATTCCGTGTGTACATGGATTAACAGGTTATGGGCCCTCCGCGTTTACTGCGGGGTTTACTAGGGCACCGGCCGGAGTTTGTCCATTAAGGGGGAGTGTTTACATATCCCTCCGTAGGACTACTAACGCTAATGGACATATCTGGGCGCCCGCCGGCGGCGCAGCGGCGGCGGCCCCGGAGGGGGGTGCGCTCGCATGCCCGTCGGCACCTACCTCTACCTCCACGCGGTGGGCGCTGGTAACCCCATAGCCGTGCCATGCCTGGCACGGTACGGGGCTGAACGAGGTACCGACAGCTGTGATCCGCGGGATCAGCAGCAGTCGGGAAGCCATGTACGGAGGGTTTTGGATAACCGTAATATCCGTACACCGGCACATGGATCTCCCGCTTGGCGAGTCCGATATGTCTTTTCCGCGACTAAATACTCGCAGATACTCTCCCGACGATGGGGCGGGATCTGCGTTTGCGAATTACTTTTTGGCGGAGAGGGGTACGGACGGATCAGCGGAGGGACGAGGGTGTTGGAGCAGGCATCGGAGAGCTGGGAAGCAGCGCTAGGGACGGCGCTCGCTAGCAGCCGCCAGCCATGCGAGAGCCTTAGATCTCCCCTGGGGGCGAAGCCTATTGCTACGCAGGACGGAGGTTTATCGCAGCCGGAGGAGCGACACGGTCTGGCGGCGGCGGTCCCTAGGATCGCCCGCCGCCGGAAAAGCCCGGTACGGGGGGTTTTTGAAAAATATTCCCGTACCCACCATCTTTTGAGGACCGGCGACTCGATCCATGTGTTCTTCCAACCCCTTCCCTAGTCGGTACCCGGTTATCGACAGGCTGCCTTAGGCAGTGTGCCTAGGGTTATCGTAACGGCACACTGCTCGTAAAGGCGGCCCCCTAACAACGTAAACCATTGGGGGAGGGCACGGACGGCCACAACGCGATCATATAGGTGTTGGAAACAAACGGGAAAAGGACAGGGGACATGAAAAATCTGGCTCGGGGGCAGGAGAGCCAGCCGGACACCGTCTGCAGCCTAGTTCTTTTCTCTTTTCAGCCCCCGAAGGAGGAGAGAAGACTCGGCTAGGTGGCGAGCTGCGTCGGGAGGAGCGGCTAATACCTCGGGCGGGGTTGAGCACGGATCGAGGCGGGACCGACGACGACCTATGCGAGGGGAGTTTTTCACCTGCCTTTCCCCCCAAGCTCCGGCACGACCGGAGTCGCACAAGAGCCGAGGTTAGGCATGTTCGCCTCGACCAACTCAAGCTGAACAACCTTGCTGATCAGCGACCCCGTTGCGGCTGGAGCATGCCGCGTATCGTGGAGACTAGCGACACTTTTTGTTTCATACTGTATCCAAACAAAAACACGTATAGATCAGAAAATAATAAGTACATGGATACGGGTATGTTTTAGACGGTATCGTTATTGCCATTGGAGAGGTAGGGAATAGTGGTTCAACGGTCTACCTCACGCTTCTACTAAGTCAAGCTAGGCATAGCATAAGGCCCCCCCCCCGGAGACTCAAGCCGGTTTTACTTGTATTGGAGTAAAATATTTCATTTTTTTTGGACATATCTGTACGCTAGACTCCGGGGGAGTCTTGGCCCTCCACCTATATGTGTTCATTGAAATTGAAATTGAAATTGAAATTGTTTACAACATGTACCGTATGCGCCGGTTTTTCACCAAAAGCCGGATGCGTCGGCTGCTGTCTCTGGGCCCTCCCAACTATGCCATACAGGGAACTTACAAGTCAGGGCTAGACCGTTAACCACCTAATCCAACCTCTCCAAGGGTGTTCGGGGGTTTTACTCCCCCCGGGGAGGGTGCAAGTAGAGGCGAAGGATGTGTGTATTCAGGGTCGTGCGTGGAGGCAATGTGCGGATGCGCGGTGGGAGGTCGTGCGGGACTTGATGCGGTATATGCGTAGGAGGTGATGCAGCCATTGGACAGTATGCGTATGGAGTTGAGCAAGAATGCGAGATGTGTCGAGGCGTGCTTTGGAGACGAGTTTATCTGGAGGGTCGGTGCGGGCGGTGAGAAGGGAGGTGAGACTCGTGATGGTGGAGGAGTGTGGTGTACCGGTGCGGCTCATGACTATGGGTATGATGTCGACCACTGTGCCTGGCCAGTGGTTTCTGATGGCGTTCGCAAGGGGTGTGTATTTGGTGTGTATGAGGTCAGCTGTGTGCGAGAGGTTATTGTCTGTGCAGTACTTCCATTCCCCTATCTGGATTTTTTTGATGGATGCGTAACGTCGGCGACCGTTGGAGTGACCAACGAATCGGGGTTCGAGGATGCGGATGAAGTCAGGTTTGTGTGCAGGGGGACGAAGTGGGGGGGGGAGAATCTCAGGTGGGAGGGCGGCGGGGCACGAGGTGAGGGAATCGGGCGTGAGACCTTCGTCAGCAGCGACAAGGCGGGTGGGCATGTGGGTGGGGTGAGGTGGGTGGCAGTCAAGTGGGGTGCAGGCAGGGGTGGGGGAATCAAACGATTTTAT